>CAXITT010000100.1:190974-209340 GCA_964033795.1 Lymnaea stagnalis | reverse complement strand
ATCTAAAGACACATCTATTTCGCAAATACCTTCTGGGATGATTGTCTACCTTATTTTCCATGTGTTGCTGTGTTGCTCCGGGTTGAAATGGCTAGAAAGACTTTGATATTGTATGCTTGTAATTAGTTTTTGTAGTGTTGTGTTTGTTTTAAATGTGGTGAATTATAGATAAGTTTTTTGTTGACTTTGTACCGCGCTTCGAGCCTTTGGGGATGAATCGTGTTTTTTAAATGAACTTTATTATTATTATTATTATTATGTGTGACTATTTCATACTGAATTATTGAATTTACATACCTATTTCATACTTTCTATTGTATATATGTAACTTTTCATATGTGATAATTTTATACTGTCTATGTCATTATTTCATTCTGAATTATTCTTTGTATGTGATAATTTTATACTGTCTATTGTATATATGTGACTATTTCATACTGAAGTATTGAATTTATATACCTATTTCTTACTGAATTATTCTTTGTATGTGAGAATTTTTATTAACTGTGTCTTGTATATATGTGACAATTTCATACGGTACTGAAATATTGTATGTATGTGAGAATTTTATACTGTCTGTCGTATATATGTGATAATTTCATACTGAATTATTTAATTTATATGCGTATTTCATACAGAATTATTGAATATATCTGCCTATTTCATGCAGAATTATTGAATATATATGCCTATTTCATGCAGAATTATTGAATATATATGCCTATTTCATGCAGAATTATTGAATATATATGCCTATTTCATGCAGAATTATTGAATATATATGCCTATTTCATGTTGAATTAGTAATTGTATCCTTAGTGTCCAAAGTTTTTATCACGTCGGTCAGGATATCGTACCTTTTGCCCTCCGGTCAGGCCACCTGCCAGGTGACGAGTTAAGTGACGGTCCAACACTGGATGTGTACTTGTTACTTGACTAGGGTTGTTTAGTTCAAATCTATAGTGACGATTGTTCCTTGAACAAGTCAACACAGTCAAACACATGCCGTCCAATCGTAAGTCCCGTGCTTGCTAATGATGTGCTCGGCCGGCACTTCAAACATCCTCTCTATTATCTTCCACTCACTAGTATTAAACTCTTGGTAACTCACTACATATGGGCTAACACGTGCTGGCACTCGATCAGTCAAGCTATAAATTATCAAACTCACTTCAGTTTACCTTCAATGGATGTCGCAGTCAGATACAACGACTCGCGTTAATGACCATCAACAATGGGGCCATTATTAACGGTCGCAACAAGTACTGTTACTCCACCGTATACGTATACAAGACTTGCCCGCGCCTGTCAGACCGATCAACACACTTGTTCTCACTCAGAAATGCTCGCTTCTGTGCTATTAAATAATGGACTCGTGGCCAAGAACCATTACCAGCCAATTATGATTGCCCGTGTTTCCTCCCCTGTGGCTATACTAGAACCGGAATACTTCACTCGCAGAGGGTAGTTGGCGTGACCGAATGCTAGCCTCAGAACATCCGGCCAATCTACTCTGGACTACTCCACCACACACCTGTAGAGTTGTTGGGTCACTGGCGTGGTGAGTTTGCTTATAAAAACATGACATTTTTATTGATACACCATCAAACTAACGCACAGTTTTGGAGACTTATCGATCAGGTGTTGTGCTGAAATCTTGATTTGTACACCCAACAAAGTTTACAAATAAAATGGAAGTTACAAAACTGCATTCCGCAAATGACCCCCCTCTCCATATGCTGTCATTGTGATCAACCCACAAAGAAACCAAAGTATCAACCGAAGCCGAAACCGATGCTGGATTACTAGAGGTTAATCAAGATTTATTGATCGCTACGTTACAGAATTAACTCTGACTCATAGTTTGATTCGACCGCCCGTGTTCAATAGGTGTCTCTTAGTCACTGCTTAGAAATAGCCCAACGCATGGGAAGGTTAAAGAAAAGTGTTACCCGGAGCAGCATATCCTCTATTTTATTTCGCACCTATAATACAATGAATTTCAGTTTCTCTCGAGTCTTCTGCAAGTTGTTTAATCGGGACCCGCCACAGACCGACCTTTAACTTCCCGACTTGCGTAATGGCTCTGCTACATTCACTAGTACGTGCAGCACAAGCTTAACGCCAAAGTTGCTGATAACGGTGTTTATCGGCCAACGTCCAAATATCCAGCCCATTAAATGACCACAACACACGGCGGTTGGGGCCCACTTGGCCTACCTCATTGATGACTTATCTGTTGACCGCGGCACTCACCGAGCAGGGCGTGTGTTTACAGGCCGAGCCCTTGCCGCGGCGTGGCGTGCTGATAGCACCGTATTCCGGCATCGATTGCTGGAATCAATCTCTCATTAGTCGCGGTGCGCACCGACAAGTGTGCAAGGGCTGGAAACACAAATCATGTTGAGCGCTAGCCTCGTCCTTCCGTCTCATTAAGTGCAACTTTAGTTGGACCTTTAAATTAACAACCATCGTTTAGTCTGAGGGGGGGGGGGGGGGGGGGGGGATAGGTTAGACCGGGACTAAAGAGGTGACACATAATTTCCCTTCAACAAATCCAAACGTTTGACCTCGCCTGCGGTCATAAGTTACACCGGACAGTAGCAAGTTACACCGGACAGTAGCAAGTTACACCGGACAGTAGCAAGTTACACCGGAATTTTCATCCATTTGGGAAAACAATTAATTTTAAAAAAAAACTTTTTGCCATTACCTTAATAAAACGTATCAAAGAAGGGGACAATTATAGTTCTCCCAGATAACACTTAGTTATCAAAGCAACTTTAAAAAAGTTCCCCTATAACAGTGGTTCTTAACCCGTGGTCCAAATAATGACGGACAGTAAAAATAAATCAATTGAGACTCCACTATCTATGCATACATTTTGTTGTCCAAAATTGTCTAATTCTTTGCATGTGTTGTTAGGCAAAAAAATGCACAGGGCTTAGTTCACCCAAACAGCTCTATAGTTAACACATGTGTACATTCAATATTATGTTTGTATGTAAACAGATTAATGTTTCAAAAATCTCAAGAGCTTTGCTGAGTCTTTTTCTGCAACCGTAATACTCAACACATATGTTATTTTGTATATGCCCTATTTCCTATTGGCAAATTAAAATTAATTTAAAAATAATATGCTAGATAAAATATTGAAATAATAGAGCAAAAGAACCTCCTTAGAATGATCTGATGTGATAATGAATTGTCCTGAAATAGGGTGTTGAAAAGAATTCAGACGGTAAAGCGGCGGACGGAAAGAAAAAAAAGAGGACAAAAATAAAAGGTGGCGGGTGGGGGGGGGGGGCTGTGGCCGTGCTGAACAGTATTGTGGTGAATATAGAAAATATAGAAGAAGATTTTAAGGTTTTTAGATTCCATATTGGACCTCGCTTGCTCTGACTACGTTTTCAACTCTAACTGACTTTAGAACAAGTTATGGCACTGGACCAGGACTTACCGACCTGGGGTGCTGGCGAGCTGACATTTCAAGGGTGCGAGGAAGAGGAGACTATAAGAACAGAGGAACAATAGCTTTTAAGCTATGATAACAAACGTTATATAATGCTTTAATCTACACTACAGGTCACGAGTTCATTCTCCAAGTTTTACAGATTGTGTGCAATTCAATTAAAAAAAAAGTAGAATTCCATTATTTCCATATTTTAAATTACTGTTCCTGTTGTAGGAGGCGCGAGACAAGTCAAATAATTCGTAGAGTGTGCGGGTGGGGGTATAAAAGATTGAGAACCACTGCAGTAACGATGATTGTTTCAGTTTTTACCTTTCGACATAGTACAGATGCATGAAAAAATAGGTCAAGTTGAATAAAAAGAAATAGCATACATCAAACTGGTTCAGCAGCAAAAGCACACGATGAACAAAACCCTAACCAAATCAATTCAATAGACATTTCAACTATCAAATAAATGCACTGTTCCCTAGCATCGTGTGTTATAATGGTAACATCTAGCGCCATCAACGCTACACAAGTATTCTTCGAAGTAAACGTGATAGTTAATTTGAGCCTATTAAATATTTGACTATTTCCCTTTAACATTCGTTAGGCCAGACAAGTAGATACGAAACTGTATAGACATGCATTTAACTAAGCTCAAAAATATTCGCCTCACCCCCCACCCCAAGTAGATATGAAACTATATAGACAATAATAGACATGCAATTAACTTAAGTCAAAACTAACGACTATACCCCCCCCCCTTTTACTTCATGTTTGAACATGCCTATCTTGTACATTATCTATATAGAAACCTAGATACACGTATTTAAAAAGTATCAATGCTTCATTGTGTTACGTAATAGGCACTGTCCAACAAGACCTCTCCCCCCCCTCCACCAACCACCACATAACACAGACATATATTATGAATAGAGTATTCAGCAACAGCTGTTTTCAGTCAAGCGTAATCACGACATATATTTGATCACGTTTGGATTAAATCTATCGCGTAATCCAGAGCGTCTTACCCAAATCTCCCCGAATCTTGGGAGAGTCCAGCGTACATTATGCAGATAGTCCAACGATGGAATGGGAGATCTTGATGGTGGGGACAACACAGTGACGTGGTGGCCGATGACGTGCTAGTAGGCGTGGGGTACACAAATCAAAGCAGGTCTAGGGGAATAGCAGGACACCGGTGACCTGAAAGTACAGCATGGAGACTTACAGTAACCTTTGAATGATTGGGGGGGGGGTGTAGCATAGAGACTTACAGTAACAGTTGAATGATTGGGGGAGTGTAGAATAGAGACTTACAGTAACCTTTGAATGATTGGGGGGGTGTAGCATGGAGACTTAAAGTAACCTTTGAATGATTGGGGGGAGTGTAGCATAGAGACTTACAGTAACCTTTGAATGATTGGGGGGAGTGTAGCATAGAGACTAACAGTAACAGTTGAATGATTGGGGAGTGTAGCATAGAGACTTACAGTAACAGTTGAATGATTGGGGAGTTTAGCATTGAGACTTACAGTAACAGTTGAATGATTGGGGAGTGTAGCATAGAGACTTACAGTAACAGTTGAATGATTGGGGAGTTTAGCATTGAGACTTACAGTAACAGTTGAATGATTGGGGAGTGTAGCATAGAGACTTACAGTAACAGTTGAATGATTGGGGAGTGTAGCATAGAGACTTACAGTAACAGTTGAATGATTGGGGAGTGTAGCATAGAGACTTAAAGTAACAGTTGAATGATTGGGGAGTGTAGCATAGAGACTTACAGTAACAGTTGAATGATTGGGGAGTTTAGCATTGAGACTTACAGTAACCTTTAAATGATTGGGGGAGTGTACCATAGAGACTTACAGTAACAGTTGAATGATTAGGGGATTGTAGCATAGAGACTCACAGTGACATTTGAATGATTAGGGAAGTGTAGCATAGAGACTTGCAGTAGTTAATTTCTATTAAATTGCAGTTAATAGAGTGATTTGAGAGTAGACGACCTATGTCATTAGAACTATACTGGATTGTTTGGTGAAGCAGAAAGTCTGATCTCTGAGCTAGACGCATGGCTATAACGACGAAAACATCAAAAGAATGATTGAGAAAATCAGCCGACGATGGTGAATATCCATTCCATCAAAACAGATTGTGTCAAAGTGTCTAGAGACTGTGGTCACGAATGTGAGAAATCACAGACCGAAACAATGGCTGAATGAAAATGAACACCTTAACACCTCCGACAAGACTGCGGTGTACACTCTAATATTATTATAATACAGTGGTTCTCAACTTTCCTCATGCCGCGATCCTATAATACAGCTCCTCATGTTGTTGCGACCTCCCAACCATAAATTTATTTTCGATGCTACTTCATAAATATGTGTTTAATATGTGTTTTCTGATGGTATCAGGCGACCGACCCTGTGCAAGGCTCGTTCGACCCCCGAAAGGGGTCTCGACCCACAGGTTGAGAACCGCTGCTCTAATACAACTCTCTTTAAAGATCCACGTTTCAAAAAGTCCCAAACCCTCGTGCGAGTGAACAGTTGCGTGACTTCAAGGATCAATCAACAGCAATCAGGGGGCGAGTCAAGTGTCTCATCATGACTGATCACGACCATCGATTAAGGTTTACTGATCAATCTCTGGGACCGTGCCCATATTACTTAACACGAAATATGGCTTTTTTATGGTACTTAACCAAAGCCATTATATTAATGAGACACTAACAATATGTGTACATAAGCTTTTTAAGCTTTAATAATTGTTACACAGAATACAAATGTAAAGGTTTCGGCAAATGCCTTCATCATTACAAAAAAAATAAAAAAATTCATGTATTATAAATTAAAATATATCCTACCTAAACATGAAAGAAAAGTAAAGAATAAGAGTGGGCACAAGTCCCTAACGAAAACAAAGATCAGAAGAACGGAAAGCTCAGTTATAACATTATATAACACTTCCATTGACTACCCCCTATATTTTATATAATGTTTCTGACACAAGTGTAGAAGAGCATTATATGTCGCCAGAGGAATCTGGAAGAAACTTAATGTTTTATTTTTATTAATTAAAAAAAAATATTTTATGAATATGATTTATTTGCGTAATGCATTTCAAGAAATTGTAAATTATGCTCTACTTCTAGTCTAGTGGTTTCAAACTCACTTTTATCGAATTTTTTTTTTTTTTTTAAAGTTTATTTTTGTTATTTGCTACTTTTAAATTTACAATTTCATTCTGTATATTATCGACAAAAGAAATACTATTTTTTTTTTTAAAATCCCCACAATACTGCAGCTCTCTTACCCATACCCTCCTCTCGCCGTTCACTGAACGAAGCAAACGCTATGTTGACACAGCTCAAAGGCGACCTTTCAGAAAGACGATCAACTGAGCGACACAGTTGCTTGTGTCAACGGGATGGAAATCCCATTAGAAAGACAGACATTTAAATAAAAAGAATTTTTAAATAACATTGCTCTCTACCACCCCTACCCCCATGTGACACAGCACAAAAAAATGATAAATCACCCCCTCCCCTCCTTTTCACGTTATATAATATGTGCACCGTCCCTTTGTTTCCGCAGATTCGATCAAGATACACGCCGTCCTAAGCATGCCTAATCTACGGCACTGATCACGGAGACGGGAGAAGAATGGTTAACAGACTTGGCTATTAAATATCACTGATGTTTGATAGCTGTTTTGGAACTATCCACTGAGCTTAGCGGTACGTGAGGTCCCAGGCTTAGTCCCCGCCTCACCGTGCAGTCGCTGAAGTGCAGCGGGCAACGATTGATATAGAAGCTCACAGTCTGTTGACTGTTTTTATGACATGTTCAACATATCGGTGAACTGTTTCTCATCAAGCCTTCCGATGCATTCCTTGCTTCTTCTTTCTTTTGGTAGGTGTCCAGTGTATAGCAGTGTTGAGAATGTACTCACTGCTTGGGGAGGCGCAGTAATCATTCTGCTCTACCCACAACTTATGTCCCTACTAGTAAGTAAGTGTAATTGCTCGACCCTCCTACGTTTCATGACCTTTCTATGTTATGTATTCGATGGCGGTATTTAGCCGATACCCATGCAACATTTATCAACGATATCTTTGTGTTCAATAAACATTATATTTATGTACCTGTAGTACGGTGATATATGCCATCCTTGAAGATTACCCCCCACCGTTTCTTAACACTATAAGCTCACTGTCTAACCAAATCTAGACATGTACTTCTTTACACCCAGTGTGCTTCCAAAGTACCGGTATGTTTATTATTCGACCACTTTGAACACTGATGAATGATAGCTACCGGTACAATAAAGGGGAGTGCAGCGTCCAAAACTTCCAGCTATAATAAGAATAGTTTTGCCAGAGCCAACCAGCGGGCACACTTTACCACTCTCCAGAACTAGGCTGGTGGATTCATGTATTAATTTTTATATGTTTTTTATTTTATTTTTTTATATTTTTTGGGGGGCGGGGGGGGGGGGGGGTGGCGCAGGGCCAGATTAACAATGATGCAACGGGTGCACTTGCCTGCTCAAAGTTTTGAAAATAGTGGTAACTTATCAGATTAAGTCATGAGCTACTGATACTCTTCTGCATGTTCGACTTAATTGTACGAAATTTGTTTCAGTCAAGGAAAGAAACTATAAGCCCATCGTTTTAAGCTTAAGCAACAGAGAATAAACTTCGCAAACATCTTTCAAAGCGTTTAACTGAGACGCGGTGGTCCAGATGCACTTTACAGTTCATCATGTATCGACAACACTTACAAAGCTGCATTAAAACACTGAGGAATCGCCGACTGCAAAATAATAAGACTCAAGCAGATTTTCTAATGTAGCTAAAAGTGGGGAAAACTTGAAACTTCTTTCATAAGGTGTTGGAACACCATACAGGAGGGAATAAATGAAACCACGAGACTTCTTCAATCATAAACAATAGCTCTTGGAATAGTTGTATAATTCATGTGTTTTCTTTTACAATGGTTAGAGAGTTTACTTTAACTTTTTTGTTTGTTGTTGTCTTGCTTACTGCAGGCTTCCATAATGTTAATCCTGCTCTGTCCTCAGAGGCCTGATTGATCACGTTAAACTTATTCGTCCTCCATTCAATTGACAAAGAAATTCTTTGTTAAAAAGATAAATGAAAGATAAGATCAAATGATGTCACATAATTTTATGTTGTCATCTGTTTTGATATTTAGCATTTAACTATGTGATATAAGAAGAAATAAATATTTCTATTCTGCATTTCATGAGCGTTTTAAAAAAAAAAAGTATTTTTTTGATGATAGGGCACACTATTTGTAAACCACAAGAAAATATAACCAGACAATTTTGCCATGGAACCCAAAGGGGAAAATGAAGAGAGGAAGTACAAAGAATATATGGATACACTTGGAAGCAACTGGAAAGGAAAGCACATGACTGAGATGAGTGGAAAACTCTTGTAGACAGGCTATGCCCCCAGGCAGGTTAAAGACATAGTAAAAAAAGTAATGATATGCCTCCCGCAGCCTTTTGGATTGGCCACCCCTGGATAATTGTCTTCACTTGAAGATTCTCATGAGCTTTCATTAAAAGATAAGTAAATAGTAGTATTTAGTTGTGTATTAGTATTGTATTAATGCTAATTTATTTAGTCTACCCTTCACGGAAAAATAATAATTGCTTTTGTGTAACAGTAAAGAAAAAAAGCTTTGAGCAAAAGACAACAAAGTTGTAATATTTATTTATATTAAATTATGAAGTATTTAAATACTCTTTAAAAAATCATTTCAATTAAATAATAATAAGTCACTCAAGGGGGCTAATAATTGCTGCAGACAGAAAGATGAGCACAATTATTGTGCACCCTTTTCTGCCAGCACTCAGAGCTCAACACTTGTTTACTCTGAAATCAATATAATACTTTTTTTACAATTAATTTTCAATTTCTCATTTTATAATTGAATCAAGAAAATGTAACATCTTCATATTAAATTCAACAAAAATACTATACTGCATGTAACCTCCTTGGAAACATGGAAGTTAGACAAAGAACAAGTGGAATTTTGAAGTTGACAGAGTTGCCACCTGTGCATTCTAGAAAACGGAAAGTGGTTGATGGAGTATTGACCAATAATTAAATACTAATTGATTCAATGAAAAAAAAAATTAATGCTGATGTTAATGATACGGATCTTAAAACAAAGCTGAATAGTATTTACAAAATATATACAGGAAACAGCCAGAGAGGTGCAAGTAAAGCATGGCTTGATCGAGGAATTTGATGAAGTCTCTCATGAAACTTTAAAATATCTCAGCGACAAAATTTTGCCATTCAATGCACAAGCAAGGCCCACAAGAATTTGTGTAGAATTTTTAGATTTTGATACTAATTTGATAATTTGAAGAAATGTGTTACAGAAAACAGCGATAATAAAAATAATGGGGACATGGATTCAGAATTTCCCTGACCATATCTGACTACAGAACACACTAGTACTTTTAAAGTGTGTGCCTTATGCTGCTCCATCATACTGAAAGAGAATAATTTATATTCTGATGTAATATTCAGTACTATTTAATTCCTTTAATTATTTACTGTCTTTCAGTATCCCAAGTTTGATGTGCACAACGCTTTTCAAATTGAAATTTATAAAATTCCAGTGAGACCCCACTGGAAACAAATTAGGAGCACTTTTTCCGACAAACATTCATTTAACCAGACCTAACAGCAAACCTGTTAGAGGGACAATTAATTGATGCCAAAATATGTGGATATAATCCTATGAACCATGTAGTTGAATAATTTTTACAATCTTTCAGGTGGTTTTTCCTAGATTTGTATTAATTTAGAGACTTTTTTTTCAACATTATTAAAAAAATTAGATAAATTTATTTAAAAATACTTTGGCTTTTAATCGAACGCCAGATCCAGGCTTATTGAAATATTTCCCATCAATGGTTGAAAACTCCTGGAAGCATGGGCAGATTCAACTTCAATGTTAAACAATCCTTTGATCCGACCGTGTAAGTCTAAGTCTTAAAAATTATTTTGAATTACATACAATGTGTACACCATTCACGCTTGATTTAGCTCACAGTATGTAAAGACGTTAAATTTAATTTAGACCTCCAACTCCAATTATTAATACTAATATTATTAGTAATAATAGAATAATAATTATGTAATACTAATAATACAGTTATATAATAATCTATATAATATGCAACTAAAATAAGCAGCTAATATAGGTACTCCAATACTAGTAATAAAATGAAAAAGACTTAATTACTAAAGACTAAATAAACTGAATTATTAATAAATTATAATTATGTAATTACATTTATTGATTTAAATGTCTGAAAATACTGAAGTCTAGGGACTTGCATTTCAATCAAATCAAACATAGTACATAGTATTAGTATTATTTTATAGTAGAGTTTAGCTTATGAATGTGTAGTGAAGGCGTAGGGAAAAGAATGTATGTAGAAATACTAATACTACAACAAATAAAATAACTTATACTTATAATATAATTATACTACTTTTTAATAACTCAACCACTTATTAATTAACAATAACTGACTAATACTAATAACCACTGATAATTATAATAGTACTTAAGTAGTATTATACGAATTAAATATCAATATCTATAAAACTATAGACTATTTGTGATTTGTCTATGTCTAGCGACTGTATTAAAAATAATATTTTGACAAGAGACAGTGACTAGTCTTAGTGAGTTAGTTAATGTTACTGTTAGACTGTTAGTTGTACCGAGTCAGTTCAGACGCGAGAAAGAGAGCACAAGATATCCCACGATTTCATTATTTTGGGAACATCCATAAATAAATATTAATAAAACACATACTGAAATAATTTTAATATAGATTACTTCATATTTTTTTTAATAAAGCCAAAAATAAAATTAACATTCCTTCTTATTTTCTTACCATCAAATTGTCTCCATACATAGGGCAGTGCCGCAAACGCAGGAATCCAATCGATTCCATTGGTGAAAATATCTCTTTGCGTTGTTTTATGACGCAGTTCCGGAAATAGGAGTCATTTCCCTTAGAAGGGTTGTTTACTGTTGTTAGGAGCCAAAAGTTTTGTTGTGAAGAAACGAAATACGAACTAAAACTGATGAACATATTGGCTCATATTGGTGAAAGTGAAAGGCGAATTAATGTTTAAAGAGCTACCATTTATATTATTTATATCATTCCCCTTTTAAAACAGCTCTTCAGATTAAAGTTCAAAGAAGCAAAAGAAATTACCTAAATAAAAAAATAATAGGCCTTAGCTTGGGCCCATTCAGTGGACTTTTTAAAATTTAAATGCACTTATCACTTCTCAATTAACTTCTCCCTATTGAAGTTGAAGGCAATTGACACTATTGTGTGGTACACATCACCCATTATTCATTACAGTGACTATAGAAAATGAAAAGATAACATTTTTTTTTACTATCACCCGCCGGGTAATGTCTCAAAACACCAAAACTGCACTCGGCTCAGTCTTAATGGAAACATACATTATGATGATACATCAATGACCTACCCGAGAAACTGACATCCCTCTGTTGGCAGATGACACGGCGGTGTATAGGAAGATCGCCAACAGTTCTGACCAGGACCAGCTACAACAGGATATCAATCGGTTAGCTGAGTTGGAGATGAGCTGTGACATGGTATTTAATCCTGTCAAGTGTCACACACTGTCAGTCTCTAGAAGCGATAGGCCTACTCCTCTACACTACCATTACGAACAGCATGGCCATATACTATACTTGATCCAGTTTTTTCCGTAAGTTACCTCGTTGTTACCATCAAAGAGAAGTCCATTGGGACGAGCCTATTAACAATATGTGCAACCAGGCAAACAAGACCCTAGGGTTCTTAAGACAAAATTTTGAAAGTCGTAAACTCCGGTGCGAAAAAAAAGTCCTTATAAAGCCTTTGTCCGACCGCATTTAAATTACACATCTACAGTCTGGGACCCATTCACACAGAAAAGCATCGACTGGTTGGAGATGGTCCAGCGACGGGTAGCCTTTGTCCTGAACCGCTACAGAAACACCTCTAGTGTTGGCAGCATGCTGGAAACACTGCGCTGGTCACCATTGGAGGAACGACGACGATGTATAAGATAAATAATGTTCCAGCATTAAACAGAAACTCTTCCCTTCCCCCCCCCCTGACAACGATGAGACCGGGACAAGCAGTTCCCTCATTCTAAGACAATCAGGGACTGGAACAAGCTTCCAAAAGAAAAAGTTGAGGCGACAACACATGAAACATTTGTGTCTGTTGCCTCAGGCCTTCCAACCCCCAGTTCATAATACCCTCGATGTGTAGCCCTTTCAACCAGAGAAATATCATTTTCAATACCAGACCCATCAACATGGCAAATCCCCTCTACATGCATAGGAGCCAGAATGATCAATACATTGATCGTGGGCCCTTAATATATGTATATAGAAGAAGAAGAAAAAACATGTCAATCATTTCATCAAAATCAACATTATTGACCTTATCATTTTCAATTGTCAAAATCCCTAGACCAGACATATGAACTGTTTCATGGTTGATAGAAAACAATCCCTTATAAGTTTCAGCTTCGAAAAACTCAGCTCACATGGAATCACAAATACAAAGATCGTGATAAATAGTTGTGAGCTTAACTAACGTGACTCCCATCCCAACCATGCCCTGGTGGCCACCTTTTAAGATGGCACCTTGCTCTCGTGTAGACCCCCATCCCAACCCTGCCCTGGTGGCCACCTTTTAAGATGGCACCTTGCTCTCGTGTAGACCCCCATCCCAACCGTGCCCTGGTGGCCACCTTTTAAGATGGCACCTTGTTGCTCTCGTGTAATCATGATCATTTTGCACCGTGTTCTGTTTGCGTCCTACTCAAATGGCAACCTACTATCTCTGCTGGCATGCTTGCTGGTGGCAAACTGATCTAGTGGCACTCTGTTCTTGTAGCATTTTGTTCTGATTGCTTCCTACTCAAATGGCAACCTACTATCTCTGCTGGCATGCTTGCTGGTGGCAAACTGATCTAGTGGCACTCTGTTCTTGTAGCATTTTGTTCTGATTGCTTCCTGCTCTTGTGCTACCTTACTCTGGTGACACCCTTTTTGGGGGGAACCCTTTGCTTATAATTAACTGAGTTCTGATATGAAATCGACTCGAGCGATCTCTGTTAAATTTGCATTTTCCATTTGGCGTCAACCCCCACACCCCACACGCCACTTGGATACACCACCAAATTCCAAAGGAAAACGGCTCCAAGGCTGATCTAGGCTCAGATGAATGGACGATGCGGAAACAGATCTACAGCAGTTGGGAATCCAACCATGAAAAGAAAAGCTTAAGTTGGTTCTGAGTGGAAGGAAGTGGTTAGGCTATTCAAAGTCATTAACGTTCTTTAGCGCCACAGAATGGTTAACACTGTTTAAGAGTAAAAAATATTTGTGTCACGGTTGAATTGACAATTCATTTTTCAGGTTTAACCCTGCTTTGTTTTACTCATTTCATATTGTGTCATTTGTATCACTGTGAAATGTCCGACAGAACACAAACATCATGCGCCATCTCATTATACCTATTTACGCCCAAGCACGTTCCGTGGACCGTATCCGGAAATTTGATCGAAAGAAATTTCGTCGACGGTAATTTGATCGAGCGGAAGTTTGGTCGAATCTATTTTTCAGTTTTTACGTTCAAATTTTGCTTTGCTATATAGTATAGTGCGTTCAAAAAGAAATTTGACGAAAATTTTAACCTGAGAACTGAAAAAAAGATATTTGAGGACTTCAGAATTTCATGAAATTTTTTTATATTTATTTAAAGGTGAAAATGTTTACGTTTCTGTTTCACTTTGGTTTGATAGAGCTAAGAAGCTGAGTCTACTCAGAAAGAAAGGGAGATTAAAGGTTTAATGCTTAAAATTGAGGTGACCAAGGTAGAAGCGCTAAGACTTTTTTCTGCACATGAAGAAGTCAAATACTGGAGCTTGAAACTGAACAAGAAGTTTTAAACTCAGACCAATATGAAATTTTGGTAGAGAGAAGATCAAGATTGATTCAAAATAAAAAAAAGTGGCAAGGGAAGCAATGAAGAGATGCCGGACTCCCAAGAAGAACATAAGAATGACGATGATAGATTACTAATTGTAACGTGCTTGTCTACATGCTATTTTAGCATGCTCACGGCGCTCTGATGTCATAAAATCTAGTTAACGAAAAAAATAGTTTAATTTATTTTAAATTCTTTTTGTATCATTTTCAATTTCCATCAAAGATTGAGACAAACAGTTCCATAATTTAGGCGCCATAGCTTCTAAACAGCGCACTCCGCTTGATTTCTTTTTGTGTCCTTTCCCACTGCGAACTCTCAGTAGGGACTGTGTTGAGGAGCGCATGAAGATTCTTTCACAATGCGCTCACTCTTAAGAAGGCGATGCTTGAGTGTAATGATCGTTAAATTCTGAACTCCAGATCAGATCAAGAGCATTCAGGGTGGTAGCAGAATGTTAAAGGCTGTTAGAGATAAGAATCCACTACTGGTGACTGTTGAAAGGGTGGCTGTTGTCTATTTCCAAACCGACCTCACGTTTTATGATGAGTTATCTGAACGTGAACTTTTAATGGAAACACCAAGGCTGGGAAGGCGCTTAAAATCAGCTGAGATTCATATCGAAGAAGTCTAAGTTCGGGGAATATTTGAAGTTTTGACATTTATAGCTGAATGAAAATTGCTAGATATCTTCCAGTCCTATTATTAGGCCTAATTTTAGTTTTCACGAACTATTTGTTTGTTCATGTTTGAGAAGATTTTCAAAACTGAACGCTAGGAGTAGGAGCAACTGTTGGAATAGCCCAGGACTTTTTTTTTGTTTTTGATCTCCCAATGTTGTTCAGTTGAAAGTGATAAGTTGAAGAATGTCGGTTTTGATGAAGTGATTGGCAGGTTTGAATCTTTGAAGACCAGGAAATAAAATGTGCAATTGTAAATGGAACCGGAAACGCGTCGCCACTATTCGGACCCGGGTCCCTTTAGATCAGCGGTCTCAAACTCGCGGGCCGCAAGACGATATTTTGCGGCCCGCTACAAGACAGCAAAGTTTAGTACAATGGGGCCCGCGAGCTTTCCCCATTCTCATAGATATAATGTGACCCTCAGCGAAGTTTCAGTCGAATCTCAGCGACTAGTCTATTTCTGATTTTTTGTGTGTGATTGAATTGATTTGGACGTTAATTATAATGGTAAAAACCATTTTAAAACCGGACTAAAAGTTTTTATTTCATATTATTTTATGAGACAAACATGGCGGCCAAAGTGCGGTTTTGAGTTGTAATCTCACACAGTATCGAAGGATCCCTTTTAAAATTCCCCCTACTGTTAACGAATGAGGGAAATTCCGAGCATGTCAGCTTGGTTCCATTTCAAAATAGGGTTAACCAAACAGGCCTTTTCTCCGATAAAAAAATCAAAATTCATTCGCCCTACAATAGCATATTCCTTCGCATCAATAATTCATAAATAGTGTCTGCTCCTGCCTACTGTCTGAACACATTTTAACATTTAAGTCTTCGTGGAGAAGGTTGGGGTGGTTTTTCCTGGACTAAGTGATCCCAAATGGCTCCTGGATTTGGTTTTTCTTGTTGACCTTACACAGGAGCTGAATTTACTCAACAAGAAGTAACAAGAACAGGGGCAACTTGTCAGTGTTTCCTATGACAATGTCAGGGCATTCTGCACAAAACTTGTGTTATGATTCTTAGAGAAACCTATCCCATCTCCCAACATGAAAAGTACTCATGGATTTGGGCACACCGTTCAGTGGTGACTATACTGATGCCATTTCACATCTACAGGAAGAATTTGATGACCATGTTGTTTTTTACTTCAAAAAACACAGAGCCACTTTTCAATTTTTTGCTGATCCTTTCTACTTCCCCCCCCCAAACCCTTGCGCTCCAAATGGAGCTGATTGATCTTCAGTGCAATTCTAAGTTCAGTTACTGAATGGAGAAACATACAAGCATGGACAAATTATGAGAGCATTGCCCTCCACCTTCACTGAGATTTCCAGGATGCTCAATCGGATCATGTGACTTTTTTGAGGAGTACCTATTTCTTTTCTCACTATGAAATTTAACAAGTCAAAGTTCAGGGCCAAACTTATTGATGAGCATCTTCAAGCTATACTGAGGGTCTCAGTTGCTCCATCACTCAAGCCAAATGTTGCTCAGCTTTGTAAGAAGAAGCGCTGCCAGGTCTCTGGCAACAAGGAGTAGGAGGAAGAAAGTGAAGCCTAGTTCTTGAGAACCTTTAATGTTTTTATTTGTTATTAATAAAGTTTGAGCCGATTGTAACAGTTGTACTTTATTGAATTTGTAATCTCGTTCTTTTTAAACTTGAAGCAGCCCAGTCTCACTCAGAGCGGCCCCCGGGTGATTTGAGTTTGAGACCCCTGCTTTAGACTCGATGTTATTCGGGTGGCATTAAAGTGGCAATTTATTTTAGTTAAACTGAAGAATTAAGTTTACAAACATATATTCCATTCAATTATCTTTTCATTTGAGACCAAATTTCTTCTTACAACCTAACAATAATTTCTTTTTTTTTAAATTTTAATCCCAACCTCAAAATGGACCCAGACAGGCAGCGCCGCCATTTGCACCCGTGTACCATTAGAATCAAGCTATTCGGATGTCATTTGAGGTAGATTATTTTAGTTAAACTGAAGAAGTAAGTTTACAAACATATAGTCCAGTCAATTATCTTTCATTTGATACCTCATTTTGTCTTACAAACCCAACAATATTTTTTTTTGAAATTTTTTAATCCCAACCTCTCACTTCTGGTACCCGGGTACGAATAGCCACTTCGTTTTCCTAATCATTTTTTTTTAAATTTCTTAATGACTTATTTTAGGAATATTCCTGTTAGACTAGCTTTTCGGTATGACATGGTTAAGAATTGCTCTTTGCAGGCCCGGAGTGGGGTAGTCAGGCTGGGGGGGGGGGAGGGGAGGTGGTGACACCATGGGTTTACCAAACCGGGAGACACCAAACTTAGTGACGCATCTGCTCTCTCCGTTCCTGCGTACGTAACATTTGGATGGCACTTCACTATTTTTTAAATGGGGGGGGGAGGTGGGGTGGGGGGGGGGGGGGAGGGGAGGTGGTGACACCATGGGTTTACCAAACCGGGAGACACCAAACTTAGTGACGCATCTGCTCTCTCCGTTACTGCGTACGTAACATATGGATGGCACTTCAACATTTTTTAAAAAAAAATTCATTGGCAACTAATTCATTGGCGATTAATATGATATGATTTGTATTTGTGACAATCAATTTTGAAGTAGACCAATTTTGAGGCGGACCCATTTTGAAATATCCCAATTTTGAGATAAAGGGTTGCGAGTGTGTGACAACCAACCCCACGCTCGGCGCTGGTTGTTTACATGGATAAGTTAATCACACAATGTTCAAGTTCTATTTACTTCAGTTCATGCATGTGTATTTAGACACATGTGTATTTGGACAAGCTAAAGTAATCCATAGCCTTCCTAGCTGATAGTGTTGTTTTCATTACAATATCAAAGCTGATTTTTGGCTAAACATGTCAAGATCATCAAATAATGTTCATTCTTTGTTGTTGTCCAATTAATTAGTCTAAATAACTAAAATGGCGTTTAACTATTTCATGAAATAGGGCTAGGGTTTAATTAGTACAGAATTGCCAAATATTTTATTCTAGAGCTTGAACGGGGTGCAGCTTGCTTTTGACACCGGGTTCGGGTGTTGTGAGAAAATACCGGGTGGGACCAAGTAATACAAAAAAAAAAAAAAAAGTAAATTTTTCATTTT
>CAXITT010000100.1:162665-185435 GCA_964033795.1 Lymnaea stagnalis | reverse complement strand
CAGATGCCCACCCTTAGCTACACCTATTGCCACAGATGCCCACCCTTAGCTACACCTATTGCCACAGATGCCCACCCTTAGCTACACCTATTGCCACAGATGCCCACCCTTAGCTACACCTATTGCCACAGATGCCCACCCTTAGCTACACCTATTGCCACTGGCACTGCCCCCACTCCCCCGAAAATCTGAAATACCCCAGGGAGGAACTGTCTAAAAGAAACACTGATGGTAGGATCGAAGGTACTCGGATGAGTAGTGTTTTTCAAAATTGTCAGTCATGTTAGATTCTTTAGCCTGGTTTGAATTAAAATCCATCACAATTTCTTCTTTAGTTTAAGACTGTGAAAACTTGTCTTGGTTGAGAAGGGTTTTATTTTCGGTATCGGTGTGGCTGCCATTTCCTGGATATTTCGATTTACCCAAGACGTAGGCGAATAAGGGGATCTCCCAACCCGACTCCATAAAACATTTTCCCGATTAATGCATGGCATGAGCCTATACAGAATAAACCCGTTATTGGCTAAAGTGTAATACGAAAGCGTGCTTGGGCTCCTCCCCTTCCCGTTATTAATAGTACAAACATTTCATTTACCTAACTGAGCCCACATCCGACTGAATTAAGAAACTATTTTCTACTTTCCCTATTACTACCTACTTTTTTTTTATAACATTTTAGTCTTAGGGAAATTATTTTTTAAAACTTGGATCCTTTGACTTTGAGTTATTTTATAGTTTATTGGTATTATTATTATTACGAGTGTATGCCTAATAACATAGCCTATTATAAGATTGTATATAAGTGGAAGGAAATTCAAGTTAAAGGTCCCGCCCTGGCATAGGTAGGCCTATATGACTTAATATTTAATAGTGTCTAACCCTAGACTAAAACAATTAATATATTTATAGAGCTACGGCATAGAACGCTATTACTATTACCATTACAAATATAACAAAATATACAGAAAATAAATAGCAACAATATTTTTGTTAAAATATTGACATGTTAATTTAAGAAGCGTTTCCTCAAACGTCAAATTCATTTGCTAAAACTAAATGAAAATGCAGGGCACAACGAGAGGAGGGAGAAGAAGAGGAATAACGAGAGAAAAGCATGGGAAGATAACATCAAAGAGTGGAAGGGGCTAAAATTATGTGATGCTTCGCGAAGTGCAGAAAACAGAGAGGAATGGAGGAGGATAGTTCACATGTCATCTGTGGCGCCCCAAGGTCCAAGGACTAAGGGACATGATGATGATGAAAACTAAATGGACAATTTCAAATAAATATGTTCTATTTATACTTTTAATATTAAACAATATGGTGGAGGTTAGATGTTTTCTATAACACAATAATTTAGAAATATTAAATAACAGTAAATCTATACAGTAGCCTAATTGTATTTTTAATCACTGATTAGATCATAAGTTACCAACCTTTCTACTTTGTTAAGTCATAACAAGATTTTAGATATAGGCCTACTTAGTGACACACGACCAAGATACTACAAAAAAAAATTAATACACATAAAATAGACAGTATTTTTCTACACAGAAATTGAAAGAGCTAAAAAAATGTTTTCTTTCTAGTTTTGTATTGTTAACTGAAGAAGGCATTTGACCGCAGCATCTTTTTAATTGTTCTGTCTTTTTTTTTTCAAGCCTAAACAAATCTTACTTCATTATTTATCTAACCATATCTTGTTTCTCTACATAGGCCTAAACATATCTTGTTCACTATTTATCTATTATACACATCTTGTTTCTCTATCTTTCTTAAAATATCTTGTTTATTTATTTAGACATATCTTCTTCTTCTATATGTGAAGTGTCCATGATCACTATAATGATCATTCTGAGTCTAATTTATAAAGAGGGTTTTTACCATGTTTCTGTGCCTGATATTTCACTGATTGCAAGGGCCACTCAGCTAGGGTAGCAGAAACTGGGGGTTGGAAGGCTGGAGGCAATTGACGTAAATGTGTCAAATGTTGTCGCCTCAACTGTTCCTTTTGGAAGCTTGGTCCAGGCTCTGATTGGGTTTGGCAGGAATTTATCTAAACAAATCCTGATCCACTATTTATCTAAGCATAGCGTGTTCCACTACTTATTCAGAAAATAGATGCCATATTATCAAACTTTCAAAAAAATTTATTAGATCATTAAAATTGAACATTTCTTTAAAATCATTTTAAAACCATTTTGGTTTGCGAGCCACGGGTTGGATTAGGGGGGTCTTAACCAAGGGTACCAGAACCCCCTGGGGTGCAGGAGGCAGTGTCTGGGTGTGCGGGCAGGCCCTAAAAGCTGTTTTCTTTTTCATTTTTGTTATTATTTATCGTATGGGGGGGGGGATATGTTTTGAAATTGAAATGGACGTTCAAGAGATGTTTTGAAATTTAGTGGCGTTGTGACACTGAAAAAAAGTTTTAAAACCCTTGACTAGATAAAAAGATAAAGATATTTGAAATAGATAATAGCTACAGCAGTATAACCCAACCTCTTTTGTCCCGCGCCCCATGTGAGCACCTACAAAGTTTTATATTGCCTTTTTAATGACTATTACTGCCACCTCCCTTTAAAAAATGTAAATACATGTTCCAGCATAATAATTAAATTGCCACCAAGGTCCCCAAGTGGGTTAAAGTTGAAATGTGTCGATCGTAATAGTATTGACAGCTGAGATGGTTGACATAAAACATTATTCTTTCATATCACCACTAATCTCACTTTAAATCCAAACTTATATAGACCCCTACCTATTCTTTCAATAATTTATTGAGGAATAAATATCAATATGG
Source organism: Lymnaea stagnalis (assembly GCA_964033795.1). Taxonomy (NCBI): domain Eukaryota; kingdom Metazoa; phylum Mollusca; class Gastropoda; family Lymnaeidae; genus Lymnaea; species Lymnaea stagnalis. Next base: position 182,635 of record CAXITT010000100.1, on the reverse strand, counting down.
GGCCTTCCATAAAGTAAGGGGTGAGGAGGGTGGGGTGGGGGGGATTAGAGATTATATACTCTGTCTAGATATATAGTTGACCTACTGGTAACATTTTATTCTTTATAATACATAAAATAAAAGCCGACAATGACAGCAATGCTTAACTTTCTGTTGTGATGAATGTATTCTGACAGAGCAAGTCACCGATACAAATATTATAGTATTAGCAAAGTGTGTTTTATATTAAAATATAATTAGTTAACAATATTTTGGTTCTACAGTGTGACAAGCTTTGGCCGGGGGGGGGGGGTGTTGTTCTGAGATTTGTTACAATTTGTGATTGGGGTGGAGGGTGAGGTGTAAAAAAATGTATTAAAATATAGTGTGACATGCTTTATGGATGACCCCTCTCCAGCAGAATAATTGCAAATGTTAATTGAACATTGAAAATCAAACAATTTAAATGGTAACTTATGATATTTACAGAGATTTGTTTCCTAAGCAAAAGAAATGATAAATGGATTTGAAAAATGGGAAATGATAGATAATTAAATACAGAAATATATGACCTTTTAAATTCTATTTCAATTTGTCAGGAACATCTTCTCCATAAGTTTCCAAAGCTTTTTGTTGTTGGTATATGTTGTAACAAGCATTGCAGTATCCTTGTTTCTTGGGATTGCCATAGTGATCACAATATAACGTCTTACATTTGGCTTGCTCACCTTTCCTGACAGTTTTCTCATACGCTTGATTGAACCTCTGATCTGCCTCCCGGAGATCTGGGCTGGGCTGTTCCTGGGTGCCGTACTGTGAGGCAAAGCTTGACATACTGGTAACAACATTGTGCCTAAAACTAGGTCGGCTTTCATTAAAACTAGGTCGGCTTTCATTAAAACTAGGACTGCTTTCATGCTCATATTTTGATAATGTTGAATTAACTTTTGCCATGACATATTCTCTAGTTTCAGCTCCTCTGTAGGGTGCCTTGCTCGTAGCCAGCGAAGTGAGATAGTTCTCATTTGGCGGACTGCTACTTTGATAAACAGAAGTGCCATATTTATTAGCTCCACTGCCTAGGTGAATTGCCGGTTCACTCGAGCGGGTAACATGTTGTGCTGATGTGTTGATGAGTTGTCTGCTCTCCAAATGCCTGGGTGTAGGGAATGGGCTTTTAAGGCTTTTCCTGTAACAGGAGCTACACATGTTATCCTCTGTAGGGTCACCATAGTTCTGACATCCACTTATCCTACAGTGCTTTCCTCTAGACGACAGAACCATTTTACTGGTGGCTTTTGGGCTCAAGGAAGAACTTCTACGGGAGAGATTTTCAGTTTCAAACTTAAATTTAGACTGAGTACTGCTGGACTGTTGCGTATGTCTTTCTGTCTCCCTCTGAAGGTCAGTAGATTTACCCCTGAGATCTTTAGGTTTAAGCTCAAGAGTTTGCTTTTCTTTTTCTCTCTGCATGTCATCAATTTTATTGAATGTGTGCCTGAAAGCAGGCTGGGTGGTGCTGGACTCATTCAATGCTCTTTCTTTTTCTCTCTGCATGTCATCAATTTTATTAAATGTGTGCCTGAAAGCAGGCTGGGTGGTGCTGGACTCATTCAATGCTCTTTCTTTTTCCTTCTGAACGTCATTAATTTTATGGCCCATTTCTGTTGGTTTAAGCCAGGGGCTGGCAGGGGCTTGCAATTCTTTCTGTAACCGAATGTCTTCACTTAGGTTATTCTGTAATGTGGACTGAGTGTTTCTGGTCCCATACATTACACTTTCCTTTGTGGGTTCTTGAGGCTCAAGAACATTTTCTCTGGTTTTCTCTCCTACGACTGGTTGTCTTTTAGTAAGTTCAATCAGAATTTCCTGACATTTATTACAAAGCTTATTCGGTAATTTAACCGGAGACTCACAGTTTTGGTACGCACAACGCACAGAGAGTTCAGCTGAAATTTCTATGTCCTCATTATTGTTGCAAGTGATAGTTTCTGGAAAAGCAGAGGAAGGTTTAGCTTCACTTGTCATAGGGGTTACATGGCTCAGTAATTTCCCACTGGTAGGTAACTCCTCGGAGCATTTCAGACAGAAATCCTTCTCTTTAAGTCTGACACCTTCACATCCAGTTCTCTTACACAACAGCTCATCCAACTTTGAGTAAGATCTTTCACAGAGAGATGCTGTAGGTCCATGACCCGCTGATGGGGTCTTTAAAGAGTAAATATTTCCCCCTTCTGTCCATGTGATCTCTGTACCAGTAATGTCTTTCTGTTTCAAAATATCAGATATTGATGATGGGAGATAAGAGCTCTCCCCTGAGCTTGAAGAATTCATGGCAATTATGTCTTCATCTTGTATGTTCAGCTCCGATTCAATGAAAACATTCCCCTCCCCTATTATCATGGATTCAACTGGAGCTGTCGGCTCCACAGCTTGCTCCCTCTGCTGTCTTTTATTTTGTTCCAGCTGAAAGCATTGATGGCAATAGGGGGCCGTTTGAGAGGAGCTCCTGTAACCACATTTCTTGATGCACCTGTCATTCAACATGGACAGGGGGACCTCTGGTTCAGATGCATAGACACCAGATGGTGGTGGAGCAGTTGGGATCACTGAACTTACTATTTGATCAATTTGAGTTGCAGCTGTAGCTTCATTATTTGGGTTGTTGCATGGGACATCAATAGCAAAGTACTGTAAAGATCCATCTTGCAGTGAAATCAGTTCTCTACCAGCCTCAGCAATTGTAAAGTTTCTCAGACACGTGTCACACATGTTTCCTTGGTTTGGGTCTCCCACATTGAAACATCCTTTTGTGATACAGTTGTTTTTGACAGTCGGCCCCAGTCTTGCATTTTCTTGTGAGCTTGACTTCAAAGGCATCCGCACCAGCTCTGTCTGGCTGCTAAGCTGAATCTGAAAATATTGGTCTTTGGCATTCCTGGTGGCAGGCTGTTTGCTGTTAGCATTTCCAGCCTGCATTACAGCAGCACACCTTTGTTCACAAAGCTTCAAATGTTCATTGAAAAGGTTTATCTCGAAAGGCTTGAACACCATTCTGGCACATGGAATCTTTGTAGGGAGGGATTCACCTGCTACCTCCAACTCTTTCATGTTAAAGAACTTTTGCACAAGGTCCCAAGCCTGGCGTTCTTCTTCCTCCGTAAGATAGCGAATGGGGAGAAAGCTTAAATCTTTGTTAACCAGAGGAAACAGAAACACAGATTCTTCCCTTGCTTTAGTGGGATCCGTAAGCTCTGAGATCAGTGGACAAAAATGACTCAAACTGTATCCAATAATAATAGGTGTTTTACAGCATTCAACAGGATCCCATTCCAAAGGCAGGTAAATTCCACCGATGTTGTTCGCCTGGAGACTTTGCCCTGTGAGTGACCGGGCGAGGCTGTCAGTAACGACAATGATAGGGCGTCTCAAGATGTTGGCCAGGATGTAAATGTGAACAGATTCTAGAAATCGGTGAGGTACAGCAGCACACATGGCAGTTGAACCCATGTTACTTATACTGCGAATAACGTCCTCCCATTCTTGATCGCTAATCTGTGAAAATGATTTGAAAGATATTTCTATTAAAAAGAATTTTAAAGGAGTTCATTACATGGAAACAAAGTTTTAATCATATTTCTTATACTGCAAGTTTTGTAAAAAAAAAAAATACAATTTATTATATTTTATTCCACATGTAATATCTTTATTTTTCACCTTTTTAATTAAAATTTCTTTTAATTAAAAAAAAAAGGCTCCAGAGTCTGTTATACGAAGGTAAAAATATTTTTTTAAATGATATACTTACTGACAATGTAGTTGTGACAAGAGCACTTAAGTCCTGTAAATGTTGACGCTCCCATCTCTTCTTAAAGCGATTATGAAAATCATTTCTTGCAGTTATCAGGAGGAGGTCTCTCAAAACATTTGTGGAATCTTCCACACCCCATATAGCAAGAGACACTGAGTGCACAAGACAATTGCCATCTCCTTTAATTTAAATAGACACAAAAGAATATTTATATAATTTGCTGCCATTCACGTAATATTAATTATATGCCCCTCATTTCAGTGACATAAAAGCTATATCTAACTACAGAAAGTTTGATAGACAAATTTATCACATTGAAAGTTTTTAACACTTTTTAATAGAGTATTATATACAACACTGTATTTACTTGGAGTGGTTACTGCCTTTAGCTTTATAGCTCTCGGGCACCAATTGAGAACTTGAGCCCTCTCCAGATCATCAATCATATCCTGATCAAGAGAACTCCTTTGATATAAATCCTTAAGTAGCAGATTCAGAGCTTCAATGGCTGGCAGCTGACAATCATGATGGCTGGTGTCTCTGACAAAAGTATAGGGCTTTTGTAAGTCATCTGATCTGTAATCAACTCTGCTTCGAATCCATTGTTGAACGTTTCCCCTTTCCTTGACATAGTCATTGGCTTTGGAGTTTATTTGCATTTCTGGGAATTTTTATGGAATATAAACACAATCAGTATTTTTTTTGTTTTTTTTAAAAATAATACAAACAAAAATCCCCCACTATACAGTATCATTAATTTTACACTTCTAAAAATTAATGGCAATCAAAATTAAGTAATGTTGCCAGTTCCCTTTTCCAAAAATATTGAAAACTCTCCTATCCCCCAAGGCTTCACAGCAAAGCAAGTGTCTGAGAGTTTTAAACAGGCATAGGTCTATATACTATATCAGTTAGTATATGTCTTATACTTCTTATAGTTTCAACATTGGGTAGTCAGCTCAAGTATAAGACAGTCTGGTCAAGAGACAGACAGACATCTAAAAATCCTATCATTGAGGCAAGCACAAAAATATAACTGCTAAAATGCTAAAAGTTGACTACTTTTATTAATTATATTTATTTTTAAAAGTGTTAAAATAATAATTTAGGCTTATAATTCTTTTCAAATAAAGTGCCCCGCTGGAAAGGGGATGATAATTTCATGAATGACTTGAATGTTCAGATATTTGTTTCTTTTCAAAACATTAATTGTATCCTGAATCCTAGTTGACTAGCATCTTCATGTATAAGTCTTAAGGCCTAACTACTGTGGCAATGGATGCCTATCATGCAATATATATGTACTGGTATAGAAGCCTATAAAAACTATAATTTAATTAGACTTAGACCATACAATATTTTATATTTATATGAATTATATTATTTATGTATTTGTGTTTGATTCATTTTCAGATAGAGACGATCAATGAGTGATAGTGATAGATTATTGTTATTGGCAATCTGTGTGTACGTCTGTTTCATATTTATATGGATGTTGTTTACAATATTGTCAATATCAGTCATGTTGTCAATTGTCAACAGTCAATATCAGTAATCAGTCATAATACATTTAATTGATTGATATTTGATAAATTATAAAAGAAAACTGTGTATTTGAATCTATAATCTATGAATCTAGTGGTAGTAGTCAGTTAAGTCAGTTCGGCTGGTTGTCACTTGTCAAAGTCAAATCAAGTAATCAAGGCCTATCTATTAAAAATTTAAAATAAAATATAATTTAACTAAACTGCAACTTAAAATGTAGCTTTCTTTACTTAGCCTACTTAAATTTTACTAACACTAACTGATTTAAATTGTAGGCCTACATTTTTCAGGACAATCTTTAAACGGCATTAAAAATATTGGGCATATTAATAAATAATAAATAAAATATGTCATCAAATGTCATGTCTACATCTGAGCATTGACTTGGACTTGAGTTTTCTCTTAACTACGCCGTCCGATTCTCAAACTGTAACTGAATAACTGTATCAAAATACCTAATACAAAGTAAGACTTGAGCCTACTTGATGCAGGTTTACAGTCGACAGTAATTTTACTTACCGTTCGTTAATATATTAATATACGTTCTCCCCGTTCTGTTTCAGATAAGTCGACTTGGAGAGATCAAAGTGGACACCTTTTAATTTATTGTTGTCTGAATACGTTCTTGGTGTTGTAAATATAGTCAATAGTCTTTCGGGAATAGCCGTTCTTGGTGGGTTTTTTTCTCCTCAATTTTAGTAATTTCCGTTTCGTTAGGAGACAGATTTGATTGGCGATTAAACAACAAATGAGCACCCCTTTCGTTGTTTCGTTTACTGAAAAAGAGCAAAGTGGTTTCAATGCATAAATATATAAGTAAATAACACATTTGTGTCGGGAATTTTCGTAACAATCATTTGGGTTGCACGGCCGGCAAGGGTTTACCCAATCGTTGGGTCAAAATTAATGAATTAATGCCTTTGTCTTTGTACTGAGTGAGTGTCCAGTCGACTCTATTACTGACTCTACTCTAGTTCTAGTCACTTGATGCATTGACTGTGACTCGTGACTTTTATTATCTATTTTCTAAGCTAAGCAAGTTCACTTTAACTTTTACGTGGCCTCTCACTACACTACAGCGTGACCACCGAATCACAACAGAACAGTAACACCAGTGGCGTAGCTAAAGGTTGGTGTCACTGGGTGCGGTGTAATTATAATAGCATCATAATCATTGTCTGTGTCAAAGTAAGACTTCACACATAGCGTCTACAGTCTACAGGTTTTGACGCTATGGTAGGGGGACGAAAATTATAAAAGAGGACCCTCTCCCACATGAAACTTAGCCATGGAGGCAAAGGCGACAGACTAGTAGGGGTTCCAAAAAGGTTTCCTGGAATGTCACTTTAATTGGGAGTACGCGCAGAAAAAGTGGGAGTTTCTATTTTTTATAAATTAAAAATGAGGGGATGCATTTCAGCACATACCGGAATTTAGTTTGTCATCATTCTACTCTTAATCAGAGAGCAACAGGGGAGGTGCTTGTGGAAATTTAGGTTTACTGTTACGTATTGCTATCATATGGAGAAATTAATCTCTTATTTAATTAAATGGCTCGTTCTAAAACAGTACACAGAAAATGACGATACCATAAATTAAGTACAATAACAAATAATGCGATACACAAACCAAGGCTACTTACAATTAATACGTTTTATTACGTAAATAATAAATTACAAAATAAAAGAAATATAATTAAAATCATTAACTTCTATAGTAGCCTACTGTTTTGCTTTTACCGGTACACAGTTGATGATTTTACAATGTGCCAAAAAAAAAAAAAAAAAAAGATACAACGATGAATAGGAATTCACACTGACATGAATTATTATACAACTCCTTAATTTGTGCTTGTTGCCAACTAGTAATATAAATAATAAAATAAAAAATAAAAGAAATATAATTAAAATCATTAACTTCTATAGTAGCCTACTGTTTTGCTTTTACCGGTAAAAAGTTGAAGATTTTAAAATGTGCCAAAAAAAAAAAAAAAAAAGATACAACGATGAATAGGAATTCACACTGACATGAATTATTATACAACTCCTTAATTTGTGCTTGTTGCCAACTAGTAATACTTACTGATGCCTTTTACGCCATCTAAGGCATAGACCATCTACAATAATTTTCCATTTTCATCTCGGTCCTGGGCTTTCCTTCCCAGTTGCTTCCAGGTGTATCCCCTACTTTGTGTGTCTGCATCTAGTTCGCGCCTCCGTGTATTCATAGACCTTCCCCTCTTTCTTTTTCACAGTAAATTCCAAGTTAGGGATTGTCTGGTGATGTTATCTAGGGATTTGCGAAGAGTGTACCATCCACCTCCATCTTTTCCTTATGATGTCTTCAGCAATATGCTCCTGGTGTGTCCTTTCCAGTAACTCTTTGTTGGTGATGGTGTTTGGCCATTTGATGCTCATGATCTTTCTAAGGCATGTGTTTATGAAGGTCTGTACATTCTGCGTAATGCTCTTAGTTGCTCTTCAAGTTTCACCTCCACATAGTAGGGCTGTTTGGACATTTGTGTTGAAAATATTGATTTTGGTTTGCAGCGTCAGCCCCTTTGACTCCCATATTTTCTTTAATAGCACAAATGCTGACCTAGCCTTTCCAATTCTAGCCCTGGCATCCACTTCGGATCCACCATTTATGTCATTGGTGTTGCCTAAGTATGTGAAGGCCTCAATTTCTTCCAGTACATTTCAATCGTGAGAGTTATGCTCTTCATTTGTTGGGTTTGCCGTCATGATCTTTGTCTTGCTTTTATTTATATTAAGTCCGAGCTGTGCTGAAATGGTGGCTATATCAATTGCGTTTTCCTGCGTTTGTTCCTGGTTGTGGGACAGAAGTGCAATGCCATCTACGAAGAATAGGTCAATATGTTTTTCCCAGGGTGTCCACTGTATCCCATTCCGCTTTTTGTATGTGGATTTTTTCAGTGTTCAGTCAATGGCAAGGATGAATAGAAAGTGAGACAAGAAAAATCCTTGTCTGACTCCTATTTCCAATTTAAAGGTATATGTGAGACTACCTTCGTGTACCATCCTGCATGTTATTTCTTCATAACAACTCTAGATGATCCTGACTAGTTTTCCCTCTACCCCATAATCCCGTAGAAGTTTCCACAAGGTTTGTTGGTCAAGGATATCAAATACATTTTCGTAGTCGATAAAATTTAGACGTAGGGGGCGTTCCATTCGATGGTCTGTTCAAAAACGATTCGTAATGTTGCAATTTGATATGTAATGTTGCAATTTGATATGTAATGTTGCAATTTGATATGTAATGTTGCAATTTGATATGTAATGTTGCACTTTGATATGTAATGTTGCAATTTGATATGTAATGTTGCAATTTGATATGTAATGTTGCAATTTGATATGTAATGTTGCAATTTGATTTATGCATGTTCTATTTCGGCGGAAGTCAACATGCTGATCTCGTAGCTGCGTGTCAATCTGGTATTTCATTCTATTCAAAATTCTTCTGTTAAAGAATTAGTCTGGTACATACAGCGGTGTAATTCTCTGTAGTTTGCACATTTGCTGAGATCCTATTTCTTTTTTTCTTTGGTATCTTAACGAGATATACTTCTTATCAATCTTTGGGAACTCGAACTCTCTCTCTTCTTTCCATATTATATTTTCAAACAGAGGGTGCAGCATGTTGACTATTGTAACTATACCTGCTGCCATCATCTCGGTTGTGATTTTATCCGGTCCCAATGCTTTCCCCATTTTGAGCTGCTTGAAAGCCAAGGCTATTTCTTCCTTATTAGGGGCACTGACTTCTATTTGTAAATCTTCATTTGCTGGTTGTGTCTGGTGTGTCTGTAGTTGGAGATCTTTTAGTAATTCCTTAAAGGAGTTCACCCATCTTTTTTATGTTCTTTTCGTTCCATTATTGTTCTACTTTCCTTGGCTTTAACAGATCTCTCTGGCTTCTTGTATCTTCCCAAGAGCTTTAAGAGCTTTGTTGTGTCATAGAGCTCCTTTATGTTCCCCTTTATGGCTGCCTCTTCTGCTATTGATGCTAGACCATCTATGTAAGCATTTTTATTTTTTTAGGCGCTGTTCTTTACCACTTGATTTACTTCTTTATATTTCTCTCTCAATTTTGTTTGTATCTGCCCTGGTGCAGCTGTTGTTAACTGCACATTTATTTTTTCCCCTCTCATTTATTTCTTGCAACGTGTTGAGTGAGGGACAATCTTGGTGTTTGTGTTTCGTCCGGTCCTAAAACGTCGCTGCATGGGGATCTTACAGACATCTTTATATTTGCCATTGAAGTACTATCTGGTCATCATCTGTTTTGTCTTACAATACCTGGAATTTATTTTTCGGGGTAGAACTGAATTCCTGTCGTTTCAGATCGTCTGCCAGAAGTGAAATGTTGCATTGTGGTCATCTAGCAGCTGGCTCTCCCTAGTTTTTAGCTTGAGGTTTGCCCAAACAAGATGGTGATGAGATGCAACATCAGCCGATCTTTTTGCTCGTACATCTTGTAGAGATCATTTGAATTTTTTTACTAACACTTATATGATCAATTTGGTTTTGTATTCTGTATGTTATCAAGGGACACACTCGTTACATTATTCTGAAATTCGCTGCCCCCAATAACGAGATCATTTGCCACGCAGAAGTCTGCCAGTCTTTCGGCGTTCTCATTTCTCTCTCCTATACCATGGCGCCCCATAATTTCTTCGTATCCTCTCTTTTACATTTGTTAAGTTTGAGGGGGGGGGGCTGTCGCATACTATTTTGTCCTTGGAAGTTCCTTAGTATCATGTCCTTGAGCCTACTCCACCAAAATTGTTGATAAATTCATAATACAAGGATTCAAATTGACGTGTAACCGAACTTATTTTGTATCAATCTACATTTAATTGATTAATTGATCAACAAAGAAATGGTGTGTAAAGTGTTCCTTTTATTTTTCAGTGTCTCTATATAATATTGTTGTGTTATTATATTTATTTAAACTGGTATAATAAAAAAAACTAAACTTTTAAGTTTGTTTAAACTTCTTCATTAGCAGATGGATATCTTTTTAAGTTGCCAATGTGACGTACCAGCGCTTAACGACACAAAAACTTAGGTATATATTTATTTATTTATTTAGGCATTTTTATATAGCGCTTATCATAAAGCTCTAAGCGCTTTACAATTATTAAAACATGTAAACTAAGTAAATACAAATGAGAAACTAGGATAGTAACTACTATACTATAGAAACAATGAAAATGGCTATAAAACGAGGACACTTTGACACTTCAGGATCAACCCAAAACAGAAAATGAGGTAGGGCAAGGAGGGTGCATCACAGGTCATAGGTCAGTTTAACAATATATAATTAGACGGACTCATTTTGCCATATTGCTGGTTGTGGGATCACTTTGTTAAAAATGACAGGACGACCAAGAAACAATAATTCAAATTGTTGATCCAAAGGAAATTTTGAATGATGCAGCACTTGGTTTAGTCTATACTCGCACTTTGTGAGGCAATAAATAACGTTAATACAACTATGGTATTTCTCGCAAGGCGCTCCCCTTTGAAGAATAAATTGGAATGTGTCAATTGCAATGTGGCTTGTAAACTGGCTATGTATGTCAAGTATGAGAGTTGCCTATAACTCCGGTTATATTTGATAGTAAAGTTATAAAATAAATACAAGAAGATACATCCAATTCGGCAAATTTAATAATGTATCTTTAAAGACAGAAGAGTTATCCTTGATTTAACACAATGGCTCTGTAAAAGACAAAAAATCCATTAAAATGTACTTTTTTCTCGTAAAATTTGTTAAAATGTTGTTGTATTCCAACAAAAAGATGGCATTTTACTTTTAAAAATACTTTTAAAAAAAATTCACATAATTTTACTCTGGAAAATACAAAATTCGACCAGAAATAATATACGCACCTGAAATGCACTTTTACCCATTCTTGTATTTGTCTGGCATTTACAGTCTGCTAGATGTAGTCTGTCATCTGCATTCAACCATCTGGCATCTCTTAACCTAGTCAGAGAAGGGACCAGAAAATATATCAAGATATGATTTAAGTTGATTTAAGATTAAGAAAATGGACATAAACATACACAATTTAAGAAGGATAGAAGGAAGGCAATTTTCCTCAAGAAACGTGGACATTTCTCTGGTAGAGAGAAGAGAAAAGAAATGAAAAGAGCTCAACTCAACACTTCTATCTCACCTCCAGGCCAGATAGAAAAAGAAAAAAATGGGAGTGGGGGTTTGGAGGAGGTGGAGGAAGCAAGCAACTATTGCAGTCATTGCTGAGTCATCAACAAAAATTTTTCAACATTAACAAAGGAAAAAATCCAGTTTACAGTCAAGGTCATAACAGCTTCATAAACAATTAAGGGTCATTAAGCTGTGGTCTCATTTTAATTATTTCCCTTTTTTGGGATAACTTAAAACACATTGTCTGTAGGATTAACAAAATGCATGCATATTCAATATTCCATTAATTATTTGGTAATATTTTTTTATTTTTAAAATGAATTTTAATAAGGAATTGAAATAATAATGGTTATGGAGTTGATTACTTGCTATCAATCAGATGTTGACATTTTCTGAACACCACCTTGATGGAAGAGGTCTCCCAATCTATCACAAATGTTGCCATCTATGAGAAAAAATTGCAAGAGCTTAATTTTTATCTGTACTTAAGTTTTAAAAATCTTCTTTCAAGTATGGCTGTAATTAGCAATAAAAATAATTAATAAATTTAAACATTCTTTTCCAAAACTACTTTATTCATAGGATTACATCAGAAGATGATAAGTTGGCCTTTCCCGGGCCATGTGACATTGAAGTCCGAGAAGCTTCCAGCTTGACACAACAAGAATTTTTATCAAGGTTCATAAGTTTATATTTGATATCTACCAATTTTACACTTTGAATCAAATGTTAAAATATAGCATGTAATCAATAATGCCCTAAACTTGAAAACTTGATGTCTCTACACAACTTACAAGAACATTATATACATGGGATTCATTATGTTGCTCCCTTTGGGATCAGCCTATATTGCCTATATTATATCCAAATATAATGTATTATTGATTTGCTGGGTATCCAGACAACTTGTAAAGCCCATCAAAGGATAATAGCTTTTTATTATAATGTGTGTTTTGGTAGACAAAACAATTGAATGGTTTTTCAAATGGCTGTTTGAAAATGTTTTTTCCAAAGTCTACCAAGAAAGAAAAACAATATTATTTCTATTTTTAAATTTGCAGCTATGCCTTTGAGAAACCTATTGTCATTAAAGGTGCCACAGATAATACAGTAAGTATGTTAAACAGATCTAGATGGTTATCATGGAAGCATCAGTTATCTTAAAATTATTTTTCTCAAAAGTAAATTAAAACTGATTATCATTTTAACATCATTTCTAATTCTGAGTGCTGTTTCAGATGGTAGCTGTTTGTTATTTTGATTTGCTACTATTATATCTCAAACCAATTGACAATTTTTACTTTGAATAAACAGGTGTTTCAAGCTCAGTGTCATAAAGATGCAATGATGAGAGATCATGCCTCTAAACATATAAGACTAAGTTCAGCAAACACTCATTCATATGATAAAGGTATGTTAAAGTTGTATGTACATTGTTTCCATCGATTGATGGCTTTGATATAAAATCTTTGTTTAAAAATCTATTTCAGATTATGAAACAAATTAGAAGGAATGTATTAAATTGAATAATGTTTACCTCTTATTTATCCCTTTGTTACATGTGTGTACAGAAAGTTATTTTAAATTCTCCCCAAAATATTTTTTTCCTCATATTTATTTGCTGAAATAACTTCTGTTTCTAGAGTTTAGATATAAAAAATCAGTGCAGGTCACTAGAGACCAGACATGTTTTTTACTATTGCTGTCTACTAATGCTTTCATTTGGGTGTATTTGTAATGTGGTTTATTAAAATAGATTGTCTTGGGAAATCTATTGACACTTTAGACAGGAAATTTGTGATTTTGAAAAGGTCAGAATAGTGTAGAGGGGAGGATGCTATGAAAGTATTATGTGGTCCTTCACATATACAAAGACCCCAATCACTGACTGCAAATACCCAAAATATTTACTTAACATAATAGTGTTTTCTAAATCTTTTTTAAAATTGTTTTTAAAATGATAAATTAAAAGCTGCTGTTAGATTTATTAAAGATTATGAACTGTTGGCCTAAGAGATTAATTGATAATTGAATGGCCCATGGTGCACATGTAGAAGGAACTATTAGCAAATGAGAATTGGATTTTGAGACTAAGTTAGAATTGGGATGTTATGTACCATTCTATGGTTTTTGCCAATTTAATCTGTTAAAAGATTTGGCTCATTTGTTGAACTATATGTAACAAAGGACTGAAAACCAGTATACAAAGAAAACTAATACCAAAGCTAGTGATATTTAGAATATTCAATTTCAATATACTTTTAAATTTATATAAAATTCAAAATCAAATATACAGATATACAAATGTTAATACGTTACAGTTACAGCAAGTGGAAAAAGTATAATCCTTGAAAGATACAAATAAATATAAATGTACACAAACACAGAGAGTGAAATTGTGTACGGCTCCTATAAATAAGTATATTAATATGTCTCGTGTCTAGGAAAATTAGCAAAAATCTCTTCTGGCTGGTAAAGCTGCTGGCTTATTTACAGGGAGGGTTTTAGAACCCTCAAGAAAAGACATCCTAGAAATTGCATCAACAGAACAAATTAGAATGTAAACAATCTTTTCCCAATAAAGGATAGCATTGTCATTTAAAATCTCTTTTTCACATTGTTACATACAGTTATCAGTATGGAGAAATTAATCTTTTATTTAAGTATATGGCTCGTTCTAAAACAGTACACAACAAAAGATGATACCATATGCTAAATACAATAACAAAGAATACGATACTCAAATTCAAACCAGGGCTAATTACAATTAATAAATTTTATTATGTTAATTATAAATTACAAAATCAAAAGGAAATAAAATTAAAGCTATTGACTTAAAGAAAAATGATTGGCGTTTACGGGTACAATGTTAAAGAAGATACAATGTTGTAAAAGGTACAATGATGAAAAGGAATCTACACGCACACATCAAAAGTTAGTAAACAAATCTGTTATAGAAAACTCTCTATGGTAATAGTGCTCAAAATATCTCTCGTCTGATCTTCCTGTCGCTCAATCTTTCTAGGCGTATATTATATATATGGACTGTTTCATAGATATCTCTCGAAAGGGCTTACACATTGCATAAACGCCTTAACCAATCTAGTATATTCTAAAGGATTCTAATAATAATACTGGCTATAGATTTTATTTATTTGTAATCAAGGTCAAGGAGACTATTTTTATTTAGCCACATCCTAAAATGCGGTTCCGATCTTGGGGTCAGCTAGATTTCATTCACGGGGAAATATGACGTAAACACGTCATCTACAACATTAATAATGCATACACTGTATTAATTCCTTATAATCTTGTTTTTTCAAACCCAACGTCCAGCAATAACAGGAATAGGGCAGACACTTTAAGTTTTTAAAATACTTTCTATGTCTTGTTATTTCTTCATTTGTCCTGACTGCTGAGGAAGGCTGTTAGCAGAAACGTTCTTCTTTTACTGTCCTGTCTTTCTATCTCAAGCTTCCCCATACCTTATTCATCTATTTCCTTCCCAATAAAAAGGTAAAAAGGATTGGAGCTACAGATTAATCAGTAACATCAATATTGAAATGGTTGGGGGGGGGGGGGGGGGGTGGGGTGTGTAAGGTTGAATGTCACGGCTTGTGGTGAATAAAAACTAGGTCAACACACAGGCCATAACATGGGAGTTTTGTAAAACATTACTGCTGATAGCTGTGGGGTTATAGCGTGGGGGAATTTTAAAGAGCAGGTTTATTGAAGTAGTTGTATATTGTCATCACATGGGTAGATAGTTAACAATATTGTTAAAGGCATTATTCATGATCCTTAATTTTTTTAATTAAATTTAAAAATTATTTTCTTGCTATAGCTGATGTAACTCTTGAGTACTATGTCAATCATGTGATGAAGCCGCAAGCACTGACTACCCTAGGAAACGGTAATGACAATGCTTGAAAATTTTATCTGCCATCGTAGGATGGTAAAATGTCTTGTGAGTGGTGATTTATTTAATGTTTCAGTTATTAAAAGCTAACAAGTAATAACATTTTTTTTTAATATGAATGCCATAAATATGATTAAAATTGAAAGATTTTTTTTTTAAAACTTTTTAGAGACTTTCTATTGGTTTGGGGACAACAATTTTACAGAATGGAAATCATTAATAGATCTATACAAACCACCACCATACTTCTTGCCCAAAATGACTGGTGCCTACAGTTTTGGCCTTGCAGGTATTGTTGTGTTCCTGCCATTTCAGTCACTTACTTTATTTGATATTGCTCTTTTGAAATTGTAAATACTTGCTCTGCACTTTTTAGAAATGTGTTCACTAGAATCGGCATCCTTCCGTCTCGTGAGACGATGGTGCATCACCGTTGGGTAATCACTAGAATTGACTGTACAAGTTGACCTTTGCACTCTACACATTGACTTTTGCACTCTACACATTGACTTTTGTCATCTAATTCTAAACATTGACTTTTGCCCTCTACACATTGACCTTTGCCCTCTACACATTGACTTTTGCCTTCTACACATTAACTTCTGCCATCTACACATCCACTTCGGCACTCTACAAGTTGACCTTTGCACTTTACGCATAGACATTTGCACTTAACACATTGACATTTTAAATCTACACATTGACCTTTTCACTCCAGAAGTTCATCTTTGCACTTACATTTTATGTGGTCAAAATATTTTTGGGCTTATTCATTATGATTTAAAGAATGTGTGGACTTAACAAAGTGTGTAAGAAAAGTATTGTCAAGCTTCTTAGATAGGATTATGTCTCAACATCAGTTTTAGAGTAGTTTCATTGCAAGAAGCTCACAGTATTTTGTGAGTGCTCATTTTAAATAAACTACGTTATATTGTTTTAGGTGCTGGCACGGGAGTCCCTTTCCACTTTCACGGGCCAGGATTCGGAGAGGTTGTTTACGGTAGAAAGGTAGATTCCAACAAAAATTTCATCACTTTAGTTTAAAAAAAGATCCACTAGCTACACAATTACCTTCTACCATGACAGGACGCAATTGCCTTCCACCACATTCTACAGCCTCTTTCCATTTCTCACGATTACCTCGTAAGGATATTCACACTAGCATTTCACCATTTTCATGGTGCAGTTCTTGACTCTTTGTACCTACATTAATTTAATACCTAAAGTTTTTAACTTTAAAAGTCTACAGTTAATATTTTTTTCTTTGTAACTATTTTTCAAAATGGTATAAAGATTTTAATTTGAAATTCAAATTAAATGGACATCACATTTATTCAATGTGTGCTTTTTTATTTCAGAGATGGTTTATGTATCCACCACACAAAACACCACATTTTCATCCCAATCGCACAACTTTACAGTGGTTACATGAGGATTATAATGAATTACATCCATTAGATAGACCACTGGAATGTACTATTGGAAAGGGTGATGTAAGTTGCATTAAAGTTTTTAACAAAATAATCATAATGATATCTTGTAAGTGTAATGAAATTGAAGAAAAAATCAAATATTTTTAAAAAGCTGAAACTACACTATGTGTATTGCATCACTTTTTCTCCCAAGCATTACTTAATATTTAAATGATGAGACATGAAGTACAAATTCTCATGAAAAACAATGCAGCCATGTTTTTTTTTTATTTATCAAAAATATTCTTGATGTTTTCTTAATGATGGTACTTTGTAAAGGTATCAAATTTATATGCTATAATTATAATCAAATTATCAACTTCGAATTTTTAAATTTAAAAAAAAAATTAAATTTTTGCATCAAATTCAAGATGCAATCCATATAATTTTTGTTTTCAGTTTGATTGCAGACTCTCGCTTAATAAAATATTTAAGTATGTCTTTCTTTTCCTCCACAGATAATTTACTTCCCAGACAGATGGTGGCATGCTACGCTTAATATAGACACCAGTGTTTTTATCTCCACCTTCCTAAATTAAACTAGTTAATAAGTTCAATGGTGACATTGCTAATCAAATTTTGAATGAAATTCCACATGATTCTAGAGATTTATCAAATACATCAGCCTGTGTGCTACTGCTATGACTGGATGTAGCTAATAGATTGACTAATTAAAAGTAAAAGCCAAGTCCATGATAAATAAGGCCTGAAGTCATTTGAAGGTATTTTATTGTTTATTACCACAAAGCATTAATAAAGTTTTAAAAAATTTTTATCCATCACACTTTGTCTTTATTTATATTCCACTTGGAAAGAAAGGCATTTTACATAAATAGGATACTAGATTTTATTTTTGTCCAATATTAATAAGTTTTACTTTGAGAAATAAATGTGAAACAAACGCAGATTAAAATGAAAATTATACCGGTAACATAAGTTAGAGCTACGTTCTTGTATGGTATATTAGTGTGTCATTTTCATCACAGTCTTAGGAGAATGTCATTATTTATTTGCATTTCGGTTTTTTCCCCTTGCTAAGCTAAATTCTTCTCTTACACTTGCTGCCTTGAGGTAAAGGTTCATAAAAGCTTTATATATATGTTTTATTTTATTGGGTGAATGTTGAATAAACAGATCTAAATGTGTCAAGGTTCATTAACCAGTGATTGTTCTGTCAAATTTTAATGTTCTCTGATCATTTTTTTATGGTGCCATTGATTTGATTCTATATTTAATTAAATTTCATGTTCTGTTGAATTCCACAAGAATTAAAAATAATAAATATAACTATCTTCAGGTTTGCCTTTTCTTTTTTTTTTTTGTAAATAAAAAATTGTCTCATTTTAAAGGGATATCATCAAGCCTTAAAGTCATTTTGCAAAAATATTTGCATTCTGTGAATTATCTTTCTTGTTATTGATAAGAATTGGAGTTGTATAATGCTAAATTCATGCGCTCATCTTGATAAATAAAAATGCCAACCAATATTTGAAAATCCTCTGCAACACAAGCAAGTTTTTTTGTTAACCCCGTTCATACAATTGAGTGTGCCTCACTAAATGAACATGTAATTGAAGTGCCTGTATGAAACTTACACACGAAAGTGAGACTTACAGGTCTGTGGGGGGGGGGGGGCAGTGTTTATTTCAGAAATTTCCCTGCCAGTTGATTTATTTTTGGACATATTTTTGCTCTGGGGGGCACTTGGCTTTACCCGGAGGGGGGCATTGCCCCCTCCCCCGGAGATATACCGGTTGCTGAAAGTAACCCTGGACTGGGAGAGTAAGTTATAGGACAACACAAGGGAAGATAACCGTTGACGTTTAAACATTTCATTTGCAGCAAGAACCCCCGTGGAGACTTTAATTGAATGATAGGCAGTGATTGACTCCCCCCCTGGAATGAAAGAGCTAATAATAGGGCAACATCCACATCTGGATTTAAATAGAAACCACTTTGTCATACTCTGATGTTATAGGCCATGACCCACTGGAGTCGGAGTACAGTTATAGTAGGTCGTGCAAAAGCCCTACGCCGGACAATGAAAACGACAAGCAAACACTGAAAGACAATCCAGATAAAATATGTGTTAGTGTTTGTTTCACTGCACAAACGACACATTATTTTGATAGAGCCCTCTTCCACTTTGTTTTTTTTTTCTGGACTTATCTTGGTGAGTCTCGTTCGCAACGTTACGAGGACATTTTTATCTTAGATTAGATCAAATGTTTGATAACATCTATGCACATATACTTGGATACCATCTTTGCAACATCCATGAACATATACATTATGGATAACATCTATGCACATATACATCGATAACAATCTATGCACACATACATAGCTAACATCTATGCAAATATACATGGATAACCGCTATGCACATATACATAAATAACATATATGCACAGATAGGCCTACATAGATAACATCTATGCAAATATACATGGATAACATCTATGCACGTTTTACATAGATAACATCCATGCACATACACATGGATATCAATCTAGGCACATATAGGCCTACAATACTAACCCAGCGAACAGAATCAAGAGACTCTACTGCTTCACTTCAATCTGGGCATCAAGCAACGAAAAATGGGGTGGGGGTGCCTGTGTTTCTTTGCGTCGCCTTAGGGCAGTGGTTCTCAACCTGGGGGTCGAACGAGCCTTAAACAAGGGTCACCTAGGACCATTTGAAAACACATATTTATGAAGCAGCAACGAAAATAATTTCATGGTTGGGGGGGGGGTGTCACCACAACATTAGGAACTGTATTAATGGGTCGCGGCATTAGGAAGGTTGAGAACCACTGCCTTAGGGCATAACAATGGAATAGGTGGGCTAATTTCTAAAGGCTAATGAATGAAGGACTGCGTGTGTGAAGGAAATGATGGTACAAGGTATGTGGAAGCTTGAAATATAAGGACACGACGATACAAGAAAGAACTTTTTTTTTGTTTTTTTCTCTCTCTCTCTCAATCTTTTTTTTTTTTTTTTTTTTTTTTTTTTTGAAATTGACAAAATTAAGCACCCC
>CAXITT010000100.1:147443-162608 GCA_964033795.1 Lymnaea stagnalis | reverse complement strand
TTTTTTTTTTAATTCGAGGCACTACCATTGCGCCACAGGGCCGCACAATATTAATATAATCGCTACTGACAAAGTGCAAAAGTAATTTTATATCACGCATCTATTTTTAAAAAACCTTTTTGAAACTAAAAATCTCTTAGCAAAGGCGTAGCCATGTTGTAATTTTTTTTTTTTTTCCATAAGGGTACCTTGGAGTTGTAAAAGGGGCCTTTTGTGGAAGGCTCACCTCTTCACCTTACGAAAAATTATGACGCACCACTTCATAAAGAGGGCGCCCCCATTCGCGTCTCTCCCTGCCATACTATTGACCGTGGGTAATCCATAGGGTTTAATATGCCACAGATGGTTGATTCTGATATCGATACTGTTGTAAAAGGAACGTGGTAATTTAAAAAAAAAAAAAAAAAAAAAAAAACTATAAGGGGGCCCCCTTTTTTTTTTTACTTTTTCTCTTTTCTCTTTTTTTTTTTTTTTTTTTTGTTCCTCTTTTTTTGTTTTTTTTTTTTTTTTTTTTTTTTTTCTCTTCTTCTCTTTTTTTTTTTTTTTTTTTTTTTTTTTTTTTTTGTTGAAACTGACAAAATTAAGCACGCCTCATTCTATGTACCCAAAGCTTTTAAAGTCAACGAAAGAAATGTGCAGATTTTTTTTTTTAATTCGAGGCACTACCATTGCGCCACAGGGCCGCACAATATTAATATAATCGCTACTGACAAAGTGCAAAAGTAATTTTATATCACGCTTCTATTTTTAAAAAACCTTTTTGAAACTAAAAATCTCTAAGCAAAGGCGTAGCCATGTTGTAATTTTTTTTTTTTTCCATAAGGGTACCTTGGAGTTGTAAAAGGGGCCTTTTGTGGAAGGCTCACCTCTTCACCTTACGAAAAATTATGACGCACTAAAAAGAAACGTGGAATTTAAAAAAAAAAAAAAAAAAAAAAAAAACTATAAAGGTGCGCAACTCTTTTTATGACATTTTCACTGTACACTCTTTACACTTCATATCAGAGTACACATATAATGTGTTCAATCTTGTTTACAACCAATGTCGTCCCCTAGTGCCTGCAGTAAACTCTCTTACCTAATATGTTCGACCACATTCCTTCTGCTGTCCTCTTGTATACTACATTGCAGCAAAGTGTTTATTTTATTTTTTGTATTGTTTTTACTGTTGTTTGTTCGCTGAAGAAGGCTTCTTGCCGATACGTTCGTTGTTTTGTTGAGTCTTTGTGTTTGTATGTGTGCTCGGGCTTCCCTTTCCTATACCTTTTTTCGAATATTTCCTTACACATATAATGTACGCTCAAATACTTTCCCTTTTTCCGCTGGTGACTAAAATATAGTTTCTCTATGGTTCTCAAAACATAGCAGTGACGACAAAATAAGCAAAATTTAAAAAAAAAATAGCTTTCATAAAATGGAAGAAAATTGTTCGTTCACATCCTGATGATGTCGTGGAATTTTTTGCCCCTATTACATCTCGATTCTTTCCTCTATCATCACTCTTCACCTCCCAACTCTATACACCCCTTAATGCGAGGCGTCTTGCATTTCTTACCACTGTGTCAAGTGTAGTCGCCTCAATTGTTACTTTTTGGAAGCTTGTTAGACTCCCTTATTGTCTTTGGCAGGAATGAGGAGCTCCTGTACTGAGTTCTCGTTTGAGATAATGAAAAATGATACAGCGCGCTGCTCGGTTGTCTGAGTCAGTTACACACCTATGTCTTACTATTAAAACTACTGTACGTATGGACTGTAGACCTATGTATTCGAGCATCCCCAGAGGCTCTGATGATGTTAAAAACTATATTTAGAGGGCCGTGAACGGGTTTTCTATTCCCTAACTACGAACATACTCCATTTATAAATAAAAAATCCTACTTCACGAAAATTCACGTTTCACGGTAGAGTCTGAAACTGATTGGCCGCGATTTACGGGGGGCCACTGTATTACTGTATATCAATATCTGACGCATGTAGTCACTTCCTTTAGCGTTTAAGTTCGACCGAAAATTATTGTGAACGCCCTATCCCACATAAGTGCCATGAGCAAAGACCCTAAGAGTGAAGATCGTTGCAAGCTCCCAGGAAGTGTCTGATTATGTCCGAGACTCCTCCTTAAATTATTATGAACACACACTCCTAGCGCAGTGAGTCCACGTGACCAAAAAACGAGATATTTAAAGAGAGTATCCGAAGGAAACGTGGGCTCAATACTTGAAAGGAAACGGAAAACTTAAGAAGACATTTACAGCTCCATGAGCCATTTGGGCACGTGCTCTTCGGCCTATTTCTGAAGACATCATTCCGATCCATGAGCCATTTGGGCACGTGCTCTTCGGCCTATTTCTGAAGACATCATTCAGACCCATGAGCCATTTGGGCACGTGCTCTTCGGCCTATTTCTGAAGATATCATTCCGATCCATGAGCCATTTGGGCACGTGCTCTTCGGCCTATTTCTGAAGACATCATTCCGATCTATGAGCCATTTGGGCACGTGCTCTTCGGCCTATTTCTGAAGACATCATTCCGATCCATGAGCCATTTGGGCACGTGCTCTTCAGCCTATTTCTGAAGACATCATTCAGATCCATGGGCTATTTGGGCACGTGCTCTTCGGCCTATTTCTGAAGACATCATTCAGACCCATGAGCCATTTGGGCACGTGCTCTTCGGCCTATTTCTGAAGACACAAAAATAATTAATAATGATAAATACATTCCAGTTAAACGTAAATAAACAGCTGATGACATACAGCTGATGTCATACATCTGATGACGTAAGCCTAATTTAAAGACTAGATAAAATAAAAAAATGTTTATAAATATATATATATATATATATATATATAGTCACCATGGCAACCGGTAATTAGCGTGAAGTTATATATTTTAAACGCCACGTTAAAAAGCTCAGCCACAGAAACACACGCGGGACAGATTCCCATAAAATACTGTTTGTAGATGCACCAAACCGCACAATAACGGGTCTTGGATAACAGTCTCTGAAAAGCAACTGCAATGGGCGTGCACAGTGCACCTTTCAAAAGATGTTGAAATTTTCTTCTTAATTTTTTTTTTGTTTTTTGTTTTTTGTTTTTTTTTTGGTTGCTGTTATTAAAGTTTAAGAGCTGAAACAAACAAACACAAATATTAAAGCGTGTTTGAACCGTTCAAGTCAGTGCAACCTGGCAGAGCAGCGAGTATGGCGAACAGCTGTGGAAAAATATGTGCTTGACAACAAGTCGATAAGATGAAAGCAATTCCTGCAACTGTTATGTGCACTACACATCAAACCAGCTCATCGCCGCTGGCTTGAAGTTATCGGTAGTGTGAAAACGTCATGATCAGCACGGTGCACTTTATACTTGGCATAACTAAAGGGGTGAGAACAAGGACGTCATTTGGGTAGGACATGGTGGTGCATTTGCCCCCCTTCCTTTATTTGCAGGTTTTATTTAAATTGCTGTGTATTGTGGTGCCTCCAGTAGTAAGCAACTTAACAAACCAACCTAGTTTTGTTCCCCCCCCCCCCTTTTCAACAAAACCCGAAATGACGCCCCTGGGTGAGACGTGAGGTGATTGCAAGACTGAAACTGCGGGGGACCGTTGGTCTGAATATTTTTTTTTTTTTTAAAGTCAGAGATGTTATTAATATAGTCATTTCCAACAGTTGTCCAAAATATTTTCTGTTTCAATACTAGGAACACGTAGTGGCTGTAGCGAAGCGCCATTGAAATAACGCATAAATGCGTTCACGGTGCGGGAATTTCAGTACTGTTCCTTTTGGCTGTAACGCTGTATGTATGTATGGCTGTAACGCTGTGTTCAATAGGCAGCGTGCAAAATAAGGGGCGTCACTTGAAGGCATGTTTCGTGAAGTATATTTAGTAGACGGGAAGTTCACAAATTGGTGCCACAATTGTTTGGAGGGGTATTTCTAGTTTTGAAATAATAAGATTCTAAGATAGGCCATATTGTATATGTTAAAAATCATAAGATCCCAACAAATAAATATCTTTAAACTTTAAAAAATATGACATAATGAATCCATTTAAATGAAGATTTTTTTTACTGCTACAACTGATGCCAGAATATATTATAGATATATTTCAATTTTAATTAAAAATCACCAGTCATGTTGCACCAGCTGATCCAACATTTATTTGTTAATATTAAAATGAAAAAAATATTTCCTATTTATAGCTACACATGTTGCCGAAAATCACCGCTGTATCATCTCGTATTGACTGTTTCGAAAGGTCGAAGGCGCTGGTCAGGTTTGCGACATGATCTCGACGGATTACTAACTGTTGGGAGTAGATGACAGGGAATCTCAAAATGTCCGTGCATAATTAAACCCGCGCGTTACAAAGTAAAGCCTAATTACACACCACGAGTTTCAGAAAAAAAAAATATTTATGCATAAGTGCGGGTTGTGAATGGTGCTTTATTGCCATCCATCCACTGGATATTAACTATGGATGGGGCTTTATTGCCATCCATCCACTGGATATTAACTATGGATGGGGCTTTATTGCCATCCATCCACGGAATGTTAACTATGGATGGGGCTTTATTGCCATCCATCCACGGAATGTTAACTATGGATGGGGCTTTATTGCCATCCATCCACTGGATGTTAACTATGGATGGGGCTTTATTGCAATCCATCCACTGGATATTAATTATGGATGGGGCTTTATTGCAATCCATCCACTGGATATTAATTATGGATGGGGCTTTATTGCAATCCATCCACTGGATATTAATTATGGATGGGGCTTTATTGCCATCCATCCACGGAATGTTAACTATGGATGGGGCTTTATTGCCATCCATCCACGGAATGTTAACTATGGATGGGGCTTTATTGCCATCCATCCACTGGATGTTAACTATGGATGGGGCTTTATTGCAATCCATCCACTGGATATTAATTATGGATGGGGCTTTATTGCAATCCATCCACTGGATATTAATTATGGATGGGGCTTTATTGCAATCCATCCACTGGATATTAATTATGGATGGGGCTTTATTGCCATCCATCCACGGAATGTTAACTATGGATGGGGCTTTATTGCCATCCATCCACGGAATGTTAACTATGGATGGGGCTTTATTGCCATCCATCCACTGGATGTTAACTATGGATGGGGCTTTATTGCAATCCATCCACTGGATATTAATTATGGATGGGGCTTTATAGCCATCCATCCACAGGATATTAACTATGGATGGTGCTTTATTGCCATCCAACCACAGGATATTAACTATGGATGGGGCTTTATTGCCATCCATCCACAGGATGTTACCAAGGGATGGGGCTTTATTGCCATTCATCCACTGAATTTCAACCCTGGATGGTGCTTTATTCCCTTCAATCCACTGAATATTAACCATGGGTGTGGCTTTATTGTCATCCATCCAGTAAATGTTGGCATGGGATCGGGGCTTTATTGCCCTCCATCTCCTGGATGGCTACAATGCTCTTTTCCAAACAGACGACCCCCCCCACCCCCGTATGATATCTCTGATATAAAATCCTGACCACACACTGACCCCCGCCCTGAGCCCAAAGACTATTATTCCATTAAAAAAACCATACATAAATGCATACTGACATGTTAAACAAAAATATCTTTTAAAAACTATTTATTTACAAATTTAATAATTTATATAGAAGATTTTCATTCTCGCCCTTAACTTTTGAATTTATACAGACTATTCATCTATAAATATTACTTTCTCATATTAATATAAGTATTTGTCTAAAAATCTGTGTCTGAACATAATTTTAAATTCTTCCTGTGAGGACTGCTAAAATTGTCAACAAGACCCTTACTTCAATAGATCTAAGGCTTAACAGTAACAGAAACTTAATCCAACATATATAGTGTTCATTTCAAAGACCAATTGTTATTTTTTTATGTTATAGGCTTAGTGTGTATGCAGTTTGAGAAACACTGGATTAGGAACATTGCTGCAATATTGATGCGACTTCTTAATATTATTGACTTTTCACAGAGGCTTTTCTCTTCATCGATGCTGTTCAGAAAAATATATGCTATTCAAGACACATGTTTTGTAAGCGTAGGTCAATACAGATCTGAAAGAAGAAAAAAAAAAATGAAATTGGAATTTTTATTAGTTTTGGCTGAGGTCGACGTGAGTACTGGTCTTCGCGAGGAGTTAATCTTTTAATTTCAACGTCTGATTAGATTTAGCCTTGTAGCTGATCCTGATCCATTGTATTGAAATGGATTTTGACTCCCGATGTCGTATTTCGAAAGTATTCTTTTGTGAGCTGTCTGGTTCAATTACGAATGGAATGGAATAATTATTCTGTGATACATCTTGCTACTTACAAAACCAGATTCGCGATGTATCAGCCTGTTTTATTATTTTTTTTTTCTCTTGGAGTGGCCGAAAGAGCCCTCAAGGAATATTTATGTGAGCGGAAAATGAAAATCAAATCATTAAAACACGGTTTTTAATTTTTAAAGTCAGGCCTGGAAAAATACATGTGTGCGGATTGCGATTTTTCAATGTTCAATAAAAAATGTGGACGTTAAGATTAAGAAGCAGAACACACGGAACGTAACAAAATAACTTTGCCCTAGAACTCGCTTTTTTTTCTTTTTTTTTTTTTTTTTTTAAAAAGATCTAGTGAACGTGCACACGTGCTGTTTAGAGGTGATGATGATCGATTTTATTGAGCTAGTGTTTCGCATTTCCTCGATTCGTGAACAGGAGAAATAAATGAATAGATATATATTTAAAATATGAATTACTTGGCGGTTCTGTAGTAAAATGCTAATTTCTGGAGATTGTCCTCTAAAAAGTGGGACTCAGCTAGAGGAAGTGTTGGGTGTAAGTGGAAACAATGTCACGTGGATCACTGTGTGTTTGATGAGCGTCACCGCCCGTGAACATTTAGCATGTGGTTGATTCGGAGAGTGAAAACTGTTCACATTTTGTATTTGTTGTGCGTGATCGCCATGCTGTTGTTTATCTCGTTCTTCCAACTGCCCGAGGTCACGCCTCTCCCAGGCCACGGGCAGCGTCAGCGAGACGTGTCAGGAACGCAGGTAAAAATACTAATGACAGGACAGCAAGACTTTTTAATCTTTTTTACATCTCCTGGAATCTAGAAGCTCATTTAAAAAATTTTTAATAAGTATTTTCCCATTAATATTCCATTTCCTCTGTATACGTACCGCGTCTGTTCGGCTATACTCCTATTTTATTCGTCCTTTCATCGTTTTGACTCTTAAGTACCAGCTTTGTCCAAAAAAACTATCCCTTGTCTTCTCTCCCATCACATATCCTCTATATTGTTTCTGTTATTAACATGTATCAGAAGGAATAGAATGTAAGACTGAGTGCGAGGATTAAAACTTCAGATCACTGCGGACAAGGCTAGAATAGCTTAGCGCAGTGGTTCTTAAACTCTTTTTTCCCCCGCCACCGCCATAAACTCATCCTGAACACACACACGCCTTGCCCCAATATTGAATATTCTCATATTAATGGTTCGCGCGATCCTCTACTAAAGATATTTACATAGTGAAATGTAAAAATTGTAAAAAATATATTATGGTATTTAATCAAGGGGGGGGGAAAAAAGGCTGTTACTTCCAATAAATACGATAATAAGCTCATTAATTTGAACAAGGCAACACCTCCAGCTCTTTTTAATTATCTAACGGCTGCACTGGTCAATTATTCTCATGATGTATGAACTTGGTATAGCGATAGTCGCTAGGTCCAAGCACGGTATTAAATCTCATTGTAGCAGAAACTTAGTTCAGCATAGCCTTATTTGTATATATATATATATATTTTTTTTATTGGAACAAAATGGGACTGTCGGCCTTTAACCACTTTACAACAAACATCATGTTAAATACTATATGGAGCTTCTTAACCACCTCAATCTTCGCATGACAGGGATCTTAATTTCCATCTGATCCGAAGCCAAAACGCTTGACCCTCGCAAGCGCTTATCATTACTCTAACCCAGGGGTCCCCAAACTACGGCACGAGGACCGGATCCGGCCCGCGAGGCCAGTTCATCCGGCCCACCTAGGGTACTTGAATTTGCTGGATAAAGCGTATGTTTACCCTCGAACTCCTACAATAGTCAAATATCGTCTCAAAATCGTACAATACGGTATCTTAATAGGTAAATAGATAAATTGTATTCATTATATATACCATTTGTTAATTTATTTATTCATTATATGTACAATATGAACTATTCACATCCAGTGCCTAGTGGAATCGAGTTAAACTGGCGTAAAAAAAAGCAGTAGTTAACTACTAAAAGAAGATGACCGACGTTTATATTGAAATCTGCGGTCACTTTGTTTAGCAGACGTGAATTTGCTATAGATATTAATTTATATATTGAGTGGACGTACAGTCTTGTGACTGGTAAAAAATAAAGTTACTGGTGAAATTTAACGTGGTTCAAATTCTTAGTCTGATCAGCATAAAACAAGATGTATTCAAATGAATTAATTAAGAAATGATCGCATTATTTAAAAACCTACCAAACAGGTAGAGTTTTTAAAAATTTTTTTGTTTTTTTGTAAGGAAAAGCTGGTTTAAAAAAAAAAATAAATAAATAAAATAAGAATCAATATCCATTAAGCCTATTGTCGCTTAATATATTATAGTCTGATAACTACCACAAACTGTAAATTGGGGGAAGGGAAGAATTTGGTTCTGGCTTGCAAGCATTGGTTATCCGCCATTTTGTTTCGTTATCCGGCCCGCCGTGAAAAAAGTTTGGAACAACCCTGCTCTAGACGAATGAAACATTCCCAAACTTTATCAACTGCCTCAAGCAGGACATGTATTTATCATCCAATCTGTGATTTTTTTCCATCAAAAGAAAATCATAATTTCGCTCATAATAAATAGAGCATATCAAAAACGCCCCCCCCCCCAAAAAAAAAAAAAAAAAAAAAACAAAAAAAAAAAAGAAAAAAAAAAACCCCCCCCCCCCCAAAAAAAAAAAAAAAACAAAAAAAACCAAAAAAAAACTGTTATTGAAGGGTGATCCATCCGTTGCAATAGGCTTTGTCATTTCTAAGACCGGAAAACGTCATAGCGTACTATTTTTAGAAGGTCCGCGGACAAATATTGCTTAAAACATGGCAGCTTATCGTGTGTTTCAGCATAGCGTTCGGGCGATCCTTGTATCTAGAGTCACTGTTACATATGACGTTCACGCAATGAAGTCGCATTTGAGAAAACAGAATTTAAAAAAAAATGTGTAAAATATTTCGTAAAATAGAGTTATAAACAAGTTTCAAGGACACTTCGCTAACATAGTAATACTGAACAGTGTTGACATTTTGTCCGCGCTGAGTACCCGGATGACCAGTAATGGTGACATCAGTTCTATTAATAGATTTCTGCCATTAAATGACAAGCCCTATTAGTATGATCTAACTAAGCGGAATCTCCTTGACGTTGCAAACTTGCTCAACAAACAAACAAACAAACACTTATTGACAAACCCCTTCAAAAATGTTTCTTTCCGTCTTGCAACTGACAACACTTGATAACACTTCCGGGGTATAAAAAAAAAAAAAAAAAAAATAATAATAATAATAATTTCTGCTAAGCCATCCAGTTGTAATCTAAACTCTGGTTTACTTTCCGGTAGGCTTCACATATAAAAATTCCACATTCTTTGCCTGATGTCTATGAACTAAGAACCTCACTTACAGAACGTTACACCCTCCTCATGTGCGATTTAAACCAAAAAAAAAAATTCTTTAATCTCAGTATGTTTATCATCGGTTCTAATTTAATGTTGACATTGACAATCAAAACAGAGCATCATTTATATATAAAAAGAAAACTAAATAATTTTAATTTCAAGGGCTCTCATTCTGTGAGAGTCTGCCAGCTGCCTTGGTCAATTATTTCAAACTAATTATATATTAAAAGTTTGTTAAAGCATATATAATATTTATATATATGTATATATATATATATATTATTTATAAATTGATTTCGTAACTCTATCCTATTCTCTTCTAATTTTTGCCTACGGATGGAAGAACGTAACAGCCGGGCTCCGTAGGCAAGGAAGCAGGGATTACTACAGAAGTCCAGTAGCAGAAAGTTTACTTCAGCAATATCAGTCGCAATACAAAGATTTAACCACTACAGTTGAAAATACCCCATTCGTGGGATTTTATTACTTAAACGAAACAGAACCATATAAAGTGTTTTTAAAGCGGTTAAAAAGATTGCAAAAGACGGGGATCTGGCTAAAAGAGCTCTTCAACATTAGTGGGTGAGTAAAATATATCACGTGATATTCTGTTGCCTTTTTTAAATATATCTATCACACACACCAAAAAAAAAAAAACCAACACAATTCAAAAACCCTTTAAAAAACTGAATAAAAAAAAACGAAAAAAAAACCAAAGAAACAAAAAGCAATTTACCATCAGTTTCCACACCATGCTTTTCTCAAAATAGAACTTCCATTTCTCAAATTTCAACTGATCTAAAACCTGTCATCATCCTTGCACGACCTTTTCTCTAACCTAACATTGCCCGTAAGAGCCTGCCCAATGCGCATCCAAACCACACAGTCCTTATCCAGTGTAGTCATTTGGATAGGGCAAGGTGGGGGCATTCCCCCCCCCCCCCCCCTTTTGCACGTTTTATTTAAATTGCTGTATACTGTGGTGCCTTCAGTAATATACAACTTAACAAGCCGACCAAGTTTTGGTTTCCCCCCCCTCCCCCCTGAAAAAAAACCTGAAATGGCGCCCCTGTCTTTAACCATATTCTAATCAGACGGATGCTTCTGTCTTGTTACAAAATGCGCATAAAGTGATTTTTAAGAAACATTTTTAAAAAATCGTATTTTATCAGCACGTCACAACAGCCTTTACGAAACAAAATATGCCGGTAGGCTGTTTCCGCATTGCCATAATTTACATAATAAATGGGGGGGGGGGGATTGTTGAAAACATGAAAGCCTTTATGTGAAGCAAAATCGAAATGTTAGCTTCATGAATTTGTTTGGAGTTGCAATCTGGCTGTATTGATTGGATTAACATTTGTAATCGTGCTAAGATACTTCATAATATTAAGCTTTTTTAAAAAAAATTCACACATTGTAGATATTTAGCATTAAATATAACCTTTCAAAACTAATACAAATAACAAGTTCGAAAAGGTGAACCACACAAATTCCTGTTCGCAATTTTATCTAAATACTCCAATTTATTTTAGTCCTGACATGCTTAACAAAAAAAACAATGAACGGTCCCTGATAAAATTTAACATTATGTTAGAATTAAACTGAGTTTTTTGGAATGTTAAAAAAAATTGATAAATATTTATCATTGGTTTTTATCATTATTATAGGGGTTACCCTTTGTTCCCTTCTGTTCCCGGACACAGAGTGGTGTAGTAAGCAGGGAAACTTATAGTTCAAAACAATGTATTAAAAAAATATATTTAAATTCAAAAAGAAAACTGAACGAGTGAACTGAATAGAATAAAAAAAACAACAACAAAAAAAAAACAAAAAAAAAACAAACAAACAAAAAAAACAAACAAACAAACAAACAAACAAACAAAAAAGTACACAAGAATACAGTGATCTAATGTACAGAGTGGTGTAGTAAGCAGGGAAACTTATAATTCAAAACAATGTATTAAAAAAATATATTTAAATTCAAAAAGAAAACTGAACGAGTGAACTGAATAGAATAAAAAAAACAACAACAAAAAAAAAACAAAAAAAAAAACAAACAAACAAAAAAAACAAACAAACAAACAAACAAACAAACAAAAAAGTACACAAGAATACAGTGATCTAATGGCAAAGTTAAATTTTGAACAATAGATCAGTTAACTTTAATTCAAAAAGAAAATTTCTGTTAACTCAATTTAGTGATGTAATCAGAGTTTGTGACGCAACAATGGCAGACCTTGATCTTGTCTTCCCTTAGAAAAACGACACAAAATACATCAAACACACCCATACCAAAGCAAGCTATGCATACGCCTGGACCCAATATGCCCCACCCTCCCCCATCCGCACCACTGTTTCATTAAAAGGGGTGGTGGAGGGGAGGAAGGACGACTACTGCGTTTAAATGTGAAGTCCGATCACGCTGATGCCCCCTGTTATTTCCCCGCGCAGGACGTCGTCATGGGAACGCTTCCACAGAGGGATCAACCAGTACTACCTGTACGACCCCGACAACGACACGACTGTCCAGGACCTGATGACGGATCTCAGTACTCGGAACATTGTTCTATCAGGTTTTTTAAATTATTATTATATAGAATGTTCTTAACCTAATCTTTGACACGGGGGTTGACTTGTGTGTCATTGAGGGTTTTTCATTTCATTTTGTCTTTTTCCACTGTTGAGTTCCCATGGTCAACATTAATTTAATGGATATAGTAAGCATGATGCATAGGGTCGATTTTGATACAACTAAAAACATCGTTAAAAACAAAGGAAGTCTTTCAATTGTGACACATTTATTATACATAATCGAGTAAAATTATATCAACTGTGAAATTGTATACTTTTAAAACAAGGATCCTCAAACTTTTTTATGAAACGTGTGGGGGGAGGGGGGGGGAAGAGAGCTCAGAGCCCCTAAGACTTTGCCAGGACTGCCGGGGGTCGGACTATAGTTGTTATTTTTTTTTTAAATATATGAAATAATTCCTATGCGCACTGCTCATATCTTGTTTGTAGTCAAAAAACTAGTGTAAGCAACACTACAATAGTTCAAATAAAGAACCATTCAAATCAATATTATAACCTTAAAAGTATTTCAATGGGACGCATGGTCTGTTTTTGGCTAATCCAAGTCCATATTTGTCGCTACTACCCAAATACGTTTACAGAGGCGTAGCTAAAGGGGGAGGATAGAGTGGGATATATGTCCCTGGCCGCCCGACTAGTGAGGGGCGCTCAAATGTGCTTTGATATTATTTTAGTGATGAAAATAATGGGGTTGAGAGTAGAAAAAAGGAAAGAAAAAAAAAGGGGGGGGGCTCTTTAAATTGAATGTTGTCCCCGAGTGCCAAACACTCTGGCTACGCCTCTGTACGTTTACGGTGGTATGACGGACAAGATCAAGGCCTGCGGGCCGTGGTTTGAGGACCCCCTGCTCTAAAACATACTTTTTTTTTTTTTTCCACGAGATTGTTTTAGTGGCTCGTTCACATGAATACTTGTATCAAGTGATTTGAGTGGTTAAAAAGAAATAGAGATTACTGTGACCACGATTTTTAAATGCTACTTTATCCATCATTCATATTTAGAGGAGGACTTCGGGGGCTCACAGCTCAAATTGAAATTAACATTTGATGACGCAGGTCAAGGATTATTTAAACCCAGACGGTTAGTACACACGTCTCCGTCTAACTACTGTTGCTTATGAAACTGGTTTTACACTAGGATGTCTGTCAGTAATGGACACACGCTGCTATCCAAAGCGATGTGGATGTTTTCACATACGAAAAATTCTCTGGAGTCTTACATGGTTTAGGACTTTTCCAAAAAAACTGCTTTTGGCGATGGAACCCAAAAGTTTTCGACCGTTAAGAATGAAAGTGATTCTTGTGATAAATATATATATATATATATATATNTATATATATATATATATATATATATATATATATATCATATATATATATATATATCATATATATATATATATAATGGATTATATATATATAATGGATAACATGTCTTAATGGTGTTACTGAGAAATCAACAACGTGATAAAATTCAAAATGTTTCAGTCAGGGCAAAGGAATAGAGAGGCTGCAAGACAAAGTATTCTACCTAGAACTAGAGAGTCACACGGCGGAGATAGCTGCATTTCACCTTGACAGGTATGGTCGAGAGTAGTTGAATCTGTGTTCAGTAATGCCATGCGTACAGTCATACATAATGTCCTCGAGTTATTTTCTTTTCTCTTACATCCCATTAATAATTATAAAGAGAATATAAACTGCTTCTAGAACTTTAAAAAAAAAAAAATTAAATAATGAAAACTAGCCTCTTCCGTTCTGTCCATATTAAAAGCCAAAATAATCATCTATATATATAATTCGCCAGCAAAGGTCAAACACCACGCAGGCTATTTATAGATGCGCCAGAGTGTGGTTCAATAATGAGTTCGCTAGCGCGCAAAATATAATTCCAGATAACTACGCTAAATGATATATATATATCTATTTTTAATAACGCAATTGCGTTTGGTGCGTAATATTTTCTTTTCGGAAATGAAATCGTCTCAATTTAAGTATTGTGTAAAAAATATTCGGTTGAAAAGTGGTTGGGACATGGGTATATAAATATAGTTCATGGGCTTGAAATAAAAAGTGTGCCGTGACGTATCATGAAAAAGGTGGGGGGGGGGGGGGGGGGAAGGAGAGGGGTGTAGCAAAATTGGCATTCTTAAATGTGCGTAACTGAGTTCACGTTTTTGTCAAGTAACTTTAGTACATGAGAAATTCACGCATTGCTACGGCCAAAGTTGGATTATATTATGTGTCAATAATAAAAATGAATTTTTTTGTTATTGCTTTTAAGGATTTGTTAAAATAGTTCCACAATTATCTTTAAACAAAAACAAAGCATAAAAAGCATGTAAAAATGCCTCTTTCTATGCGTATACATTTTAAAATTACAACGTTTCTCTGATAGATTGCTTGGATTTTATCGAGTCCCCCCAGCTGTGGGCAGAGCTATAAATGTCACCATGGACGTCTCTATACGTGGTGACGAGTCGTTAAGGAATGGGGTATTCACATCTCCAGGTAATGAAATTACATTTGTGTGTGTGTGGGGGGGGGGGCGGGGGCCCTCATTATGGAAAAGGGGGTTGGGGGGGAGTTACAGTGGAACTTCGGTTTATTTTGTTCGTTTGAGAAAAAGTGTTACTTTATATTTCTTTCAGTAGCTGGCTCGTTAACGGGAACCTGGGTTTGAATGAAAAAAACAATAGGCCTCAAGCTGAAGCTTTTTTTGAAGCACTCTTTAAAACTAATTTATGACCCCTTGACATCCTTATTTATTCACGGGGACCCGGGGGGGGGGGGGGTGTTAGGAAAATGTTTTTAATTTGTCTCATTTTTAA
>CAXITT010000100.1:121371-147099 GCA_964033795.1 Lymnaea stagnalis | reverse complement strand
TTTTTTTTTTTTTTTTTTTTTTTTGTGAAGGTACGCACCAGGTCTTTTTTAGGTTCGATATATCAAATCAATTGCAAGGAGTCATGGCAAATCTTTACTAAAAATAAACTATTTATGTAAACATAACGATGTCAAGGCGTATCTTATATTTCCACATGCATTTTTTCTACTGACCCCTAATTAAATGCAAAAAAGGAAATGAGTGAAACAAAATATGAGAGAGCCTGAATAAAATAAAATTAAAAAAAACAACAACAACGAATGTGTCAGCAGGAAGCCTTCGTCAGCGAACACTCAACAGTAAACAGAAAATTAAATAAAAATAGCACTTGGCTGAAAAGTAGTATCCCAGAGGGCAGCAATTATTTTGCTAACCCGATTGCAGTCTCTCCCCGTTATTGCCATAATTAAGTGTAGAATAATGCTAAATTAAACTTAGATATGCACCAAAATGAATCTTTTCTATAATTGATTAAAAAAAAAACTACAACTAATTTGTGTCCTACAGAAGGACGAGTTTGTTTTTATGGCCATTGCTTGCATTGCGACCGCTCCAATGCTGCCTGCGGGATGCCGGAGCTGCTTGAAGGTTCTGTTGTAGCCTATTTGCCAATGAACTTGAGAATTCGAGAGAAACATCCTTACCAAAGGACGTTTGTGAGCAAAAAGGTTAGTGGCTCTAAGGTAAACTCAAATTTTCGATGCGGGAAAAAAACCCTGGGGAATAACACTGCAGAAAGGTATTTTTTTACACTTTAATAAATCTTACTGAAATGTCTCTTTGGAGATGGAGTCGTTGGGTCGTCGAGTTTGCACTCATAATACCCCCCGGCACTCCCCCACAGGGGCCCAGAGCCGGGTCTCCCCGACTCCACTCCATGCGGAAGAGCGCCAGGAACCTTCCTACTGGCCCGAGGGACGTCCGGTCCACCGAGGGCGCTGCGTTTAAGGCGTCCGCAGTCCACTCTCCTATGGGTCAAGACGGCTTTACTTCCTCTCCAGGGAGGTGGTGTTGCGTTACCACTCCCCACCGCCCAGGGAGTTGTCCGGTCGGGACGTAGCGGTCGGGACGAAACGGTCGCCTAGGGGCGGTTTTCTCAGGGCCGCGTCTTTTTAATCATTGACAAGGGTTTGGGCGGCCACCCACTGTCTCATACCCATCAACGGCAACAGTAATCATGTTAGCGCTCAACTTCCGTTGCGTAGGAAGTCATGCGTTTGACTGGGATTGTTTAGCTTCAGAGGGACCACCCCCCCCCCCACTAGTCGGTCCCGCCCCGAAGCGGCAAAATCCTCCCCTCAACGGCAACAGTAATCATGTTAGCGCTCAACTTCCGTTGCGTAGGAAGTCACGCGGTTGACTGGGATTGTTTAGCTTCAGAGGGACCACCCCCCCCCCCACTAGTCGGTCACGCCACGAAGAGGCAAAATCCCCTGTAACACCACTCGAGCAAGTGGTGCTGAGCAAAGACCTCACAGGGCTCGGTCTTTGCCCGACCGAATAAATCTTACTTCAGATTACGGTCTACTTTTATTTGCAGCTAACATTGGGACAAAAAAATTGACCAATAAAAATCAAAACAAAATACATTTTTTTTTTGTGGACATTTGGATTGGACATGGGTTAACAATGTTTTAAATGTATGAACTTCATCGTGAACTTATACTTATCTATTTTAGAACCAGTGGGAAAAGAACACAGACTACTGCGAGACGGACGTCAAGAAAAAGAACCTTTACCTCAAGGGAAGAACACTACTGGATCTTATGGACATGGCAGTGTTTGATTTTCTCATTGGTCAGTCTTGGCCATTTCTTTTTATTAGATACATTTTTTTTTTTAAAGCGGGGATTGGGGGGTGGGTGGGGGCTGGTGGGGGCATTTTTAAAGTGTAGCGTCTCAATCATACGAGAAACTACAACAACCCCAATTAAATATGGCACATTCAGGAAGAGGGACGGGTGGCGTTCTATGTATCTATTGGAAATAGAACCTGTATTAAGGGGTTGGGAGTACTGAGGCACCTCTGGTTGTAAGTGATTTATGATGGTCGTGGCTAAGAGGGGGTGGGGGGGGAGTTTCCTAAAGATGGAAGTGAGAGTGTGTGGAGGTGTGTTGGAAAGGTTGGTAAGGTAACGTTTCAAAATATTGTGAAAATGGAAATAACAACACGGTAAATGGTAAATTCAACGTCGAGCGGGTACCGGATCTCGTATTAGCTTGACAAAGAAATTAATAGGAACTGGATTTTAATTTTTTAAATTTTTTTAAAATTCTTTTTTCTTTTTTTTTTTTTTTTTTGTTGAGAAACGAAAACAGCTTCTAATAAGATCTTCTACCCAACAGGTAACATCGACAGACATCATTTTGAAAGATTTAAAGACTTTGGACTCGATTCATTCATCCTTCACCATGACACTGGGAAAGGGTGAGCCATGAAAAACAATTACTTCCCCCTTCCCCCTTCCCCATCCCACCCTAGACACATGTGTCTAGTGAACATCGATGAAACGAAGCTTGACCTCAGATGATAAAAATAGTCAAATATAATTTCAGCTCTTAACATAAATTTGTGATGTTGGTTTTTTTTTTTTTTTTTTTTTTTTTTTTTTTTTTTTTTTTTTTTTTTTTTTTTTTTTTTTTTTTTTTTTTTTTTTTTTTTTTTACTGTTTTTTTTTTTTTAAATATTTTGGTTAGAAAGCTGAGCTTTGGCAGGATATGCAAAAAGAAATTCGGCTCTTAAATGATAGCAGAAACAAAGGGGGATAAGAATGTTTTACTTTTGGTTTAACTTTCTCCTCGTCCTAGCCTTCTTTCCCTTTTGATTCGCATGCGTGTGCATTTTGTATCTCCTCTCCTATATTTAGCCTATTTGTTTAAATCATCAGGTCCATTTCTGTTAAACCTCCTTAAACGTAATGTATAATTGAAGTAGGATATAGAGCCTGGTAGTTGAAAACAAAGGGTAAAAAAAAACAACACCACATTCCAAGAATTAGGTAATCATTTTTAAACCCTTTGTATCAACTGCGCTTTTTATTCGTGGGTGGCTGGCTGTCTAACACAAATATTTCGCAAGGCTAATTGTCCCACTTCCCGTCAACCTATCGAGCTGAAACTTGTTACAGAAACGCTTTGCCGATGACAACACATTTTTTTTCTTCAAATTTTTAAGCCCAACCCCCAAAAAAAACCCCCCCCCCCCCCCGCCCGCACCGTTTTTTTTTTAAAGGGAAAGATGAATGAAATATGACACAGATTTCACGAAATAAAATTCTCGATAATTGCGCTACATGAGATTCTTTTTCAAAAAAATATCGCACGTGCGTTTGGTGAGGAATATTTTCTTGTGTATTTATGAAATAGTTGATGAGATAAATCTGTGGTGTGAAAGTGGGCGGGACATTAGAATATTAATATAAAATAAAATAATAAAAAATACATATAAAAGAATTCGTACGAACACCTGTTTTGTTTTTATGTGTAATTAGTGACCCCCCCCCCCCCCTTTTTCAAACGCGTGCACACTTTTATAATTACAAAACAAATAAATTGCTTTTCGAGTTTTTCATTTTTAAATTATTATTTATTTTTAAAAAAAAAATGTTTTGATTACTTGTTCACAATGTTGACTTTACAGGTTTGGAAAACCCGAGCACGACTGCGCGTCCTGCATGACGCCACTGCGTCAGTGCTGCGTGCTGCGACTGTCAACGCTAGCGAAGCTTCTCAAACTGTACCAGGGACCGCAGAGTCTCAGCGAACTGCTCAGAAGCTCGCTGCTGGCTGACCCCTTGTCCCCGATTCTCGGCGAAAGGCACCTCCATGCCGCGGACAGGCGCATCGGCAAGGTCATCAGGGCCGTCGGCGATTGCCTCAAAGGGGGAAAACCTTGGGAGACTGTTGTAATCGATAACTAGAATAAATGTCATCTCATTAACGTCATAAAATAATTATTACACCTTGGCTGTTTATAATATGTCACCTTGATGCTCGTTAATTTATATATTATGTTGTAATGAATACGTTGGCTTTTTAAGACAGACTGTAACAGCCTCTATTTAAGACAGACTGTAACAGCCTCTATTTAAGACAGACTGTAACAGCCTCTATGTAAGACAAACTGTAGCAGCCTCTATGTAAGACAGACTGTAACAGCCTCTATGTAAGACAGACTGTAACAGCCTCTATGTAAGACAGACTGTAACAGCCTCTATGTAAGATAGACTGTAATAGCCTCTACGTAAGACAGGCTGTAACGGCCTCTACGCTATAGTAACAGAAAAGGACAAGCAGTGCTTAAACAAACGTTAAATTAATCTTTAAAAAAAAGAAGATGCTTCCTTTTTTTTTTTCTCTAATTTTGTTTATATTTTTTTCTTCCTAATCTTATTTTCAAATCATTATGTTCAAGCACAGCAGTAAACCTGGGAATCTTAGACTAAATAAATATTTCTCACACGAGAGGCGCTTAATTAATTCCTTTATAGTAACTTTACTTTTGTTCGTGTGTTTCTGTGATAAAGGCAAAAATCTTCGGATGTCTAATCGACCCACTTACCGCCATCCTATCGAACTGAAACTTGGCATATAAACTCATTGCCGATGACTTAAAATTTGATCAAATTGTTCACCCATCCCCACCCCCCCCCCCACCCCCCAGTTAGTTTTTCCTGCTTTTCCTGGGGAAGATCAATGGCATATGATTTGTCCATTGGTTGCATGCTTTGGTGTGGAGATTAACTGTGTAGCTGTTGCAATGTTCCTTGTATTTCTGGCGTATTTGGGTGTACAGTAAAAATAATAAATACAATTTGATAGCGAAAATGAAGGAAACATGAAACGTGTTTTTTGTCGAAAGTTTACCCATATACCCATAGCCGCTCTTTAATAAATGATAAATTAAAATACAATTACATAAATGCAAACAAAAAAAATGCAAATAAAGGCTTTATACGAAAACTTAGTTTTTAAGGTTTGTTTAATTTTTATTTTTTCATTGTCTTAAATTACTATTTTCTCCGAAGGCTATTTTCGGCTTACTTTTTAAAACTTTTTTAAAATGATTAAACACGAATTGTGATCACGAGACTTACGAGATTCACGTTTAGAAAATTCTCAGTCCAACAGGGTTTTTTTTTTTTTTTAACGCTTACGTTCCAGCAATTTTGTAACGGTTGTGTTCAATTTTGCTCGCATTTAGCTGGCCTACTATCGGATCACTAATGACCTCAAGAAATCAACACTCTATCAGATGATGTTAAAATATCGGCATACAACTAACGATCTAACCAGGGTACTATACACTATGAATGCTTCCCCTACTTCTACAAGAATTTCGCTCTTTTAGAAATGTTCATTCGTAGTTTTCGAGGCTTTCTTTCTACTACTAGCATTTCAATATTGGCTATCGTAATTTTTTTTATTTTTTTTGTTGACACACATGACCCCATCGCTCAGTTGATCAGTTGTCTTGTGACATGGTCACCTGAGAGGTGTTGATCGTCTCGCGGCATCGGAGTTGTGTCAACGCAGCGTCTCTAGTTTCCGGTGTCTTAATGTGCGCTTTCCCTCCGTTTGCTTCACTTGCACCCCCCTCACACAGACAATGCTTCCATTTTAAGTGCTGAATAGTTAGATAAGTATGATGTTGACTTGTCTGGTATATCAGTTCCGCAAGATGAAAATGATAAATCAGCTACTATAGACTATGCCCATCAGGGGCGTCATTTCAGGTTTTTTTTCAAGGGAAGGGAGGGGGGGGGCAAAACCAAAACTTGTTTGGCTTGTTAAGTTGTTTATTACTAGAGGCGCCACAGTACATAGGAATTTAAATAAAACCAACAAAATGGGGAGAGGGGGGGTGCCCCCTCCTGCTCTAAACAAACGATGTCCCTGATGCCCATTGCTACGATAAAGCAACACCTGCCTACTCCATGGGAAGATCACAGCAGCTAGAAACTATACTATAATTGTCAGCTATACTGACAATAATCATATTTATACTTCCACAAACAATTATACATTTAGTCTTTAATAAATTTTTAACTGAT
This sequence comes from Lymnaea stagnalis, assembly GCA_964033795.1. Classification (NCBI taxonomy): domain Eukaryota; kingdom Metazoa; phylum Mollusca; class Gastropoda; family Lymnaeidae; genus Lymnaea; species Lymnaea stagnalis. The sequence goes on along the minus strand of CAXITT010000100.1, from coordinate 141,045 downwards.
TCTGCATTATACAATTTAAGTGTAAAAACTTTTTAACTTGATGATTAACAAGCTAAAAGATGTAATCAAATGTTTTTCCTACAATTGTAAGTTATTGAAATACCATACATCAGCACAAAGTAAAACGTATGTATAAGTTTACTGATATTATAATTAATTATTTTTTTTTGCGGGGGTGGCGTAAAATGTTGACACATAATTAAATAGGGGGTCATCGAAAGTTAGACAGTTGTTTACAAGGGGGGGGGGGAGGGGGTCAATAATTGCGGAAAAATTGTTGACGTAATTAATGGACGACCCCCCTATTGAGCAAATATTAACTTAATGAGATTGGCCAGACAGTACGCACGGGTGTTCTGTTAATAGAATTCCGCCATTAAGTGATCGTATGTATAAGTTTACTGATATTATAATTAATTATTTTTTTTTGCGGGGGTGGCGTAAAATGTTGACACATAATTAAATAGGGGGTCATCGAAAGTTAGACAGTTGTTTACAAGGGGGGGGGGAGGGGGTCAATAATTGCGGAAAAATTGTTGACGTAATTAATGGACGACCCCCCTATTGAGCAGATATTAACTTAATGAGATTGGCCAGACAGTACGCACGGGTGTTCTGTTAATAGAATTCCGCCATTAAGTGACAAACCCTAGTCCGTTGGACTCTACGGTACAATTTGTTAGGTATCAAAATGTAAATTTTTAACTTTTCTAGCAACTGCAATGTATAGGTGACGCAGTATCCCTGAGAGAGAAACTAATAATAAATGTATGGTAATGAAATTATTGCCTGGGTTAATTTGAGTTTTATACTACGACATCAAGAAGAGCCCATGATGTGACATTGGGAATAATCGTTGGGTCAGATTATTTAGACAGTAAGGGATGCATGTAGGGCGTCTGGAGCCATTTATTTTATTTAGAAGTATGACCTCTAGCCAAATGTACTTTAAGATCATCCTCTTTCAAGAATAATCCTACACGCTTTTAAACAGCGAGATTAAAACCAATAACTGGTGTTACAATTGTTCAGGTATGTAGACAGTGTGAAGCAGAGAGTGAGAAGAAGACAGTGTGAAGCAGAGAGTGAGAAGAAGACAGTGTGAAGCAGAGAGTGAGAAGAAGACAGTGTGAAGCAGAGAGTGAGAAGAAGACAGTGTGAAGCAGAGAGTGAGAAGAAGACAGTGTGAAGCAGAGAGTGAGAAGAAGACAGTGTGAAGCAGAGAGTGAGAAGAAGACAGTGTGAAGCAGAGAGTGAGAAGAAGACAGTGTGAAGCAGAGAGTGAGAAGAAGACAGTGTGAAGCAGAGAGTGAGAAGAAGACAGTGTGAAGCAGAGAGTGAGAAGAAGACAGTGTGAAGCAGAGAGTGAGAAGAAGACAGTGTGAAGCAGAGAGTGAGAAGAAGACAGTGTGAAGCAGAGAGTGAGAAGAAGACAGTGTGAAGCAGAGAGTGAGAAGAAGACAGTGTGAAGCAGAGAGTGAGAAGAAGACAGTGTGAAGCAGAGAGTGAGAAGAAGACAGTGTGAAGCAGAGAGTGAGAAGAAGACAGTGTGAAGCAGAGAGTGAGAAGAAGACAGTGTGAAGCAGAGAGTGAGAAGAAGACAGTGTGAAGCAGAGAGTGAGAAGAAGACAGTGTGAAGCAGAGAGTGAGAAGAAGACAGTGTGAAGCAGAGAGTGAGAAGAAGACAGTGTGAAGCAGAGAGTGAGAAGAAGACAGTGTGAAGCAGAGAGTGAGAAGAAGACAGTGTGAAGCAGAGAGTGAGAAGAAGACAGTGTGAAGCAGAGAGTGAGAAGAAGACAGTGTGAAGCAGAGAGTGAGAAGAAGACAGTGTGAAGCAGAGAGTGAGAAGAAGACAGTGTGAAGCAGAGAGTGAGAAGAAGACAGTGTGAAGCAGAGAGTGAGAAGAAGACAGTGTGAAGCAGAGAGTGAGAAGAAGACAGTGTGAAGCAGAGAGTGAGAAGAAGACAGTGTGAAGCAGAGAGTGAGAAGAAGACAGTGTGAAGCAGAGAGTGAGAAGAAGACAGTGTGAAGCAGAGAGTGAGAAGAAGACAGTGTGAAGCAGAGAGTGAGAAGAAGACAGTGTGAAGCAGAGAGTGAGAAGAAGACAGTGTGAAGCAGAGAGTGAGAAGAAGACAGTGTGAAGCAGAGAGTGAGAAGAAGACAGTGTGAAGCAGAGAGTGAGAAGAAGACAGTGTGAAATAATCAGTGTCAAGTAGACAGTGTGAATAAACTAATCAAGAATCTTCAACTCAGACATGTACTCCAACCGCATTGTATGAAATCACATTGGCAGTAATTTCAAATATACCCCCCACACACACACACGCACAGATTTTTTTCTCCTCTTCACTCCTATCAAATAAGATGAAAAGAAATTTAACAAACAAAATTTTAAAAAACAACAGAATAACAACAAGAAAAATAAAGTCATTGTAATCAATTAATAATTAACTAGTTCGGACTTTCTTGAAGGACTATTTCAAAAAGAATTACTTAAATATTTAAGGTTATCTATCTTTGAAACGTTCAAATTCTCGATAAAAATATTGTTTATTATTCCAATCATTCAAAAGATGAACAGCTATCTGAAGTGAACAGACTGAGCAGTCTCAACAAAATTAGAAGTGGGTGGAAAAGGTTTTGTTTGTTAGTTTGTTTGTTAGTTGCCTTTTTTTTTTTTTTTTGTGGGAAGGGTAATCAGAGAGTCCATTTATTAATATTGGTATTTATCAACTTTGGTGAATATTTCAAAAAAAAAAAAAAAACTTGCAACCAAAAGTATAAATAAATGAAAATTTTACTAAATGATAAACTAAAGAAAATTTAAATGAAAAAAAAACAAAAAATAAATTTTTTTTTTTTTTTTTTTTTTGTGGAAAGGGTAATCAGAGAGTCCATTTATTAATATTGGTATTTATCAACTTTGGTGAATATTTCAAAAAAACAAAAAAAACTTGCAACCAAATGTATACATGACTGGAAATTTTACTAGATGATAAACTAGAGAACATGTAAATGAAAAAAAACCAAACAATAAAGACCAACAACTCATTAGAACATTTCTGTATGGAATCCCGTTGGTTGGTCCTCGCCATGTTTACATTTTGTTTGACATCCCTATTTAAGTCTTAGAGTAATTTATTTTTTAAAAAAAACAAAACAAAAAAGGAAACCAAAAAAGAAACAAACAACAATAAACTTTAACATCTATTCATTATTACTGTTAAGTAAAATTAAACTTAAAAAAACAAAAACACCATCAACACAAAATACACTTAGGAGATGAGCAATATATATTTTTTTTTAATCGCCACAGTCAAGCAGTAGCACATACAATGTGGAAATTAAAATGGCTCACAATGGCTCATATGAAAAAAGTAATTAATGGACACTATGATAGATAGAGTAAAAATATTATTATTTCTTTTTTTTTTAAAGCACTTACTTGTAGTAATTTTGGCAACACACTTAGATCACTTACTACTTGAGTTGAATTCAGATGGCTCACAAAAATTGCAGTTTGATTAATTAGTAAAGGGATGGGTGTTATTATTGAAGTTGAAGTCCCTTATTTCAGAGTGTCCAATAAATGTTTAAGTAATAGAACTTTTTAAAAAGTTTTGTTTACTTAATGCTCAATAAAAACCAGTTAAAACATGTCAGTAGTTTAGGAATTAACAAAATATCACCAGTGAAGAATGATAATGATATGATTATAGGCCCACTGGTATTATTATTATATATTATATAATGTGTAGAATGGTTTCAAATATTCAACACATTTGAAAGGGGTTGCAGGGTCAACTTGAGGATAACACAGTTACAGGTCACAGTTTGCAGCAGTTATAAAAATGATGTTAAATGTAGCCTAACGTTCATGTTTCTTTTCACAAACAATGCTTTCAAATATACCGGGCATGAGTATTAAAAAATATGGTAAAAATTCATCACATTTGCCACACTACAAAAATATCACAGGGTAACATTTCAGAGCACTGCAAAATATAAATGCACACATCAAGGCACATATAAAAATCATGTGAGTTATTAAAATCGGGCCTCAGGGTTTCACAGATTTTTTTTCTCAGTTGAAAACAGTGCAGTAATTTCTCATCATTTATGGGTTAATTAATACACGTTATTTAATACCGATTAATTTGTACTGTAAATAATGTGACATTAATATGTAAACAAGGCTATGTAAGCCGATCATTATAATTTTATCCAGTAACATGGAGAAAATATTGTGTAATTATTAAGGCTATTAGATGAATTAAATTATTTAAGGTATACAAATGTACTAAAGCTAGACACAAAAACACAAAGCAGAGTTAACTCACACCGTATGGATATATTTATAATTTAAAAAAGCATTGTTAAGATATAAAATATAAGTATAAGTTGTTGTTTTTTTATTCCAACTTCATCAAGCTAGAGCTGCTGTAAAAAAAAAAAATCTTCCTAAGATGAATGAGGTCGACATATACTTTACTTGTTTAAAGTTGTTGTTCACAAGTTAAGTGTCTGCTGAGCTCGTTCATATTCTAAAGATTTTTTTTTTTTTCAAAGTTAGACTCTAGTCATTCACTTCCAAACACATATTAAAAAATACAACAATTTTCAGATCATAAAGAATGTTATACAGCTGCTCAATAAACATTAAAACCCCAAAGTATTTTACTGAATAAGATAAGATAAGATTATTTTATTGATCCAAACAAATGGAAATGTTTTTTGTAAATTATTTGAGACTTTTCAATGTGATCGTTTCATGGCAACGGATGGGAAAACTAAAAATAATGACATTGTTTACTCAAAATTATGCACATCGGAGGGCTTCAAATGTGATGTGACTGACTATATGATATTGCCACTATTACAAATTATCAATAGACTATATCCAAATGTCCATAAAATTCTTTTAGCTGTTCTCTTACTGAAATAAATAGAACAACCTAAGCTATAAAATAACAGAGACTGAGAGAACTATAGTGAGGTCAGAATCTTCAAATACTGAAATTTTAGTCTAAAATCTCAAGTTGGCATAACTAATGAGATTTGCCCAACTCTGCATGGAATAGAACAAAAAAGGAACAACAATGAAATTATGCACTTTCCTTAGGGAAAATTTAATTAGAATTAATTTATTTTGTGTTCAAACGCTTGTATAAAAACAATACTGCGTAGGAACACAATGTAAAAGTAATGAGCAGGTGGATTATTGCACAGATCCCATTTCTACTGCCTAGGATGCAACTAAAAGTTAACCTTTAAAAAAAAAAAAACTAAATAAAAACACATTTTTCTTTTGTCATGAGTAACACTCTCAAGGTAAACATTAGAAAACATCTTCATGGTGTACAAGTTATTAAATGATACCAAAAAGTTATAAATATTGAGCTCTCTTTTTTTTGCGCAATGTGTCTTCTTATGTTTAAGTTTAACTGTATTTTTAACAAAAAATAAAGAAAGAAAGAAAAGAAAAAAAATTAAAGTTAAAGTTTAAAATACTTTTAAATAAAATTTAAAAAATATCTTCGTAACTCAGCAAAGAAAAGCTCCCAGAACATACTAGAATTCAGAAGAAAGTTTATTTTTTAGATGAAGAATTATAAAAATATTTTTTGCATGCTATGAATGATAAATGAAGCATATAAGTTATAAAGTCAGATATTTTTCTTCTCAGATAAAAGGCTGCCTATCAGAGGGAAGCATAAAAACAAAAAAATAAAATCCATTAATGATTAATGTAGCATATTTCCCTGAGAATTATTTCTAAAAGTGTTTGTGATTAAATCTCAAGTGAAGTTCACCATTAAGAAATATTTTTTTTTAAAACGGGGGTTTTAGTCAATAGAAAGTGTTACACACAGTTGTTTTAAAATTTGTTCAGTTCTGAAATTCTTTCTGCAAAGAAACAAAATATTGCACAATGGGTAATTGAAACTAGCTAATGCCATTTAAATAATATTGACCAAAAAAATACTGTTATGTATTGTGCTGAAAAATTATTAAGTTTAGTATGAAAATAGAGGTAGGATAGAAAATACTCTTATAAGCATATAACTGGTACCAGTAATTCAATGAATCATTGAATGACCGCTATAAATAAAATTGGGGAAAAAAATAACATAAAAATGTTCTTAATAAAGATGAGACATATAAGATTAAATACCAGTAATTAAACTTAGTTCAAGCAGTCAGTGCAAAATGTTATTTGATTAAGGTCCACTTGTAGTCTTTTTGGATGAACAAATCATGATAAATATCTCCAAGGTGATAGGGTGAATTTAAATGTAATGCAGTGATTTCATTTTCCAAGCAAATTGTAGTATTTGAGATTGGTGCCTTCATTAACAGCTCACAAGAAGGAAATTGTTTACAAAATCAAAATATATGTATTGATGTGCTCTCTGTTACCTATCACTCCAAACTGTGTGGTACTGGTAAATAAGATGGAAAAGTAGCTTTTATTCTCATATCATAAGATGGGGCCTGAAACATTTAATATAACCACCACATTTTTGTGATCTTTATGTCCAAGAATTAATGTTATTGCATCTACAAAATTCTTTTCATCTTATTTTGTTTACTAGTTTCCCTTTACTTGTTATATATTTTTGTGTGCAGTCAGATTTTGACCTAAACTGCATAATATGAACTCTCTGAAAATTAATTTTAAACAATGAAGCGTAAAGTTTAGGAAGAGAGCATTGCTTTAACTGTTTGAGTACTACAAAAATAAATATTGAATTTATACATTATCAATTTAAAAAAAAAAAAAGTTACACAAATTAAACAATACAAAATGTGGCACTAATTTATCTTCTGTTGCATTCATATCGCAAATGTTGTTTTCCAATGGCAACTTTCATCCAATGAGAATCCAAAAGTGTTCTTGGCAACTTGTCCCACAGCACAATGTACTCCTCTTTTGTGTCTGGATTCCACGACAATACAAGAACTTCATCCTGAAACTTTGGTGCAGCAAGCTGCAGCATGAAGAAGTGACCATGATGATAGACAACCCTAAAATGTTTTTGATCAAAAGTCTTGAGAACATGGACAATGGTAGGTGTTTTCTCATCTGATAAGATCAATACATTCCCATTTGGACTGAAGATGTAAACATTGTCATCAACAGTCAGAGCCTGGCTTCCTACAGTGATGGATGGGGAAGATCCAAGCAAACAAGCCACATTGGTTTGAGTGTTGAAGTATTGAAAAACTGTGGGTTTAAATAACATGTCATTATCAAGATAGTCAAAACGATCCTCGCTCCCACCGAACATGTAAATGATTTCACCAACAGCAGTTGCGGACATTTTACCGGCTGGGTGTGGGATTTCACCAACAGTCGTCATCACATTTGTCAAAGGATCATATTTTTCAACACCTGTTGGATTACTGGATGAAATCTTGCTGTAGCCCCCAAGTATAAATATATAGTCTCCAACGGAAATCATAGCATGAAAGTAACGAGACTCTAGCAGATCACAGCAGTTCTCCCATTTGTTTTGTTCTGTAGTGAATCTGACCATTTTTCTTGGCTGGTCTGATCCCCCAGACACGTAAATGTCCTCACGATGTACACATGCAGCTTTAGAATTGGAAAAGTAAGGAAATTTAGCTAGGAAGTAAAGTTTCTTTGTATGTAATGTGAAGCAGCAAACCTCCTGTCTTCGGCCATCCACCATGACTAAAGCATGCTCTTTTCTGGGCTTAAATATACTCTGATGTATTTCTATTCCTGCAATGGGTGAATTTTGGTTGGCTTTCATAACTTTTTGAATATGCTCTTGAAAATCTTTGTTAGACCTTATACAAAAGCAAGAATGCATAATACGATTGACAACATTAGCATCCATTAAAGGTAAACGGAGATATTTTAAAATCTCCATGAAATTACTTTCAGCTCGCTCTAAATCATGATCTAACCAGACTTTAACAATTTCCAAAACTTCTTCTTCTTTATCTACATTCAAATATTCTGCATCAATGAATTTTATCAATTCATCTGTGTTCAGTTCTAAGAAATCGTTTGAATTTCTTAGTTCAGGGAAATTTTCAGTCATTTGCCAAAATGATTTCTCTTCCAAATATTGACAGTTATAAGAAGTGGATAGTTTCCAATTTATGATACAGTTCTGAACACAAAGGTCTTTAGCAAGATATTTTTCACAAATTAGTTGCAAAGCTTGAATCTGATACATGGATGAAATCTGTAGGATATCTACTACTGAATCATAACTCAGCTCAATTTCTCCAGTGTAGAGGAAATCAAGCACTTTTTCAAAGTGCGTAGGTGCAATTCCCTTTAAAGTAATAATTTTGTCGTTACTTTCTCTCATTCCGGAGCTGAACATAGCACAAAAGTATGAAGACATGGCTGCCAGAACTGTACGATGGCACGGGAAGCTACAATCTTCGACAACAAGTATGATATCAGTGTGCTCCGATGAAGCTTTTAATTTAGAAAGTCCACCACAGAGATAACGATGATGGATTTTTTTCTGTGTATCCATATTTCTAAAGACTAAAGTCTAAATAAACCAAAAATAGATTTAAGTTAAAAATAAATGACTTTTTTTTTCTTTTCCTACTGTATAATAGTTACAAACTCTGCTGTTTATCAACAATTAGATTCACAAAGTGTATCTTGTATACCTAGACCTAGTTAACTTTTATAATGTAAATTTCTACAAACAAAGATGGCCATACTAATTACCGTACTTAAAGAAGTGCTAGAAAGTTTGAATGCTTGAATTTTATATGAATTCTTAAAAAATATAAGTTTCATGAATAACTAAAGTTTACAATTTTAAATAATATGTTTAATTTTTTAAAATATTCTTACACTTAGAGAATATGTGGCTAGATGATAAATAGTTTGGTTAAATAATTTAAGAAGCCGTATAACTATAACAAAGGGAATCAAGACGACTTAAAAACTATAATTGCGTACGATATTTTAAGGTATTAACTTATATTTATATTTTAATAAGAAATCAGCAGTTAATTATCAAGTTTTATTAAATTTATTTAAGCATATAATTTACAATTCATTTGTTCACCACACCCCCGCAAAAATAAATAAATAAAATCATCTCAATAGACCCTGTTTCACTATATGATATTGCATTTCAAGAAAATGTTTATAAATAGTTGAGGCCTACATTTTCTAAAAACCATGACTAAACTAAAATGTTTCCTAGTGTTTTTCAAATTAAAACATAACCACATTCTCAACGGGTCAGGCAGCTAAGTAGCTAATGTTTGTCACGCCATGTGTGTGTGTTGGGGGTGGGGGGAGTTGGGGGGGGGGTGTTCTTGATTTTTTTTCCACCCATAATTAACGAAATCGAAAATGCATTCAGAATACACAGAAATATAAGCTATAAATTTTATAAAATGGACCAAAATGCCGGTCCGAAATAATTGCTACACTATATCTATGCCTATGAGTGTAGACCCCTATGTCATGTTTATAAAGTATGAAAAGATTTTTGTTTTCAATTATATACATTTCAATACGTAACATAATGGTTTTTGGAATGTAAATAATTAGTCATCGGCTTCACATCAAAATAGTATAATAATAAAGTCAAAATATTAGTTAAACAATATTAAAAGCAATGTTTTCATTTAATTTGCGTGTGTGCGTGTGTGTGTGTGTGTATGTGTGTGCAGGGGTGGATGGGTAACTTTTTAATATTACAATACAAATTTTAAAACATTATTAACAAATAAGGTCAAATAAAAGGCAAACAATAGATGTGTTGGAAAATTTTTTTTCTTCTTTATTTCCATGAGTAAAGTCCGTGAATGAGGACCATTATTATTTCAGAAACATCTCTGAAACGATTTGGGCGTAGAGCCAATAAATTAATTACACAAAGGTACATTTCTTGGGATCCATAACAAGCCAAGGCGCCAATTCTATGGATTAGAAGGTCAGAACCTCTCCCTGGAAAAAAAATAGTGTAGGTTTTTAAAATTATTTTTTGAAGTCACAAATAGACTATCTGTGTTGATTCATATTTAATCAGAGTACAAATGATGGCTTTATATTGCAAATAGACTTCATAAAGTATAGGCCTGATATTTAAGTACGGTTGTAGGCGTAATTGGGACACGCATATATAGTCTATTAATGTAGATGAAGTTTGTTTAGAAATAACATTAAAAAAACTAATGCCAAACCATCACAGTATATAATAACGAAAAAGCCGGAATTGCAGCCTGGCCCAGGAGACTCTAGAGCACCTGTTGACTGAATGTCCCTAGATCTCCCGGGGATGCCAGGGTGGTTGGAGGACCCTTTGTGAGAAAAATGTTGTATGGCTCAGCTCAACAGATGGAGTTGATAGCCAATTTACTAGCCGGGGTCATAAGAGAGTAATCTCAGACCCATATGTGTGTTAGTTAGTAACGGAAAAGCACGCAAAAATGAGTCCTCGTGTGTTTTAAAAAAATACGGAACACATTTTTATCAAAAGCGTTATTGACCTTTCTCTTACGATCACCCCCGAGTTGTAGATGCTTGCATCGTTTGATGGCAATCTGCTTTCTTATCCCACATTCTTTACATTCCAGTTTGAGAACTATTTTCTTCGAAGTCTTGGCCTTTGATTTGAAAAGATAATAGATAATATACAAAACAAGGTATTTATTTAGTCGTGCTTTTGGGACCATATACATTTGACGTATCAAAAGCTGTTGTTTGCTATGTTAGACTAAAATAGCATGTCTAAAATTATTATCATTTTAAAATAGAACATTATCTAAAGGTGTTGTGTGAGTCTTATCTTATAATAGGAATAAATACGAATCTACCATTACCAACCTTCTTCCGTAATTTTGGTCTTGTCTGCCCTTTAAACCCAGAATTCTTTCGATCGTACCGCCTTTTACCTGGTTGGAGGCGGAAAAAAAATATTAATTTGGAATTGTATTACTAGAGTGGCATACTGCATGAGGCAGTTTTATTCAGATATTATTACTTATTACTACTGCCTTCGGATACCCTTCAAATGCACACATGTGGAAGTAAAATAAGGAACATTAAATTGTTGAGACTAATTTTTTTCCTTCACACTTATGCTATACTAAATGCCTTCATGGCATGCGGGTGGGGGCCTGCCAGGAAATGTAATAGGATAGCTCGGAACATAAATGGATATAAATTATATTTAAAAGAAATTGCATTTCATGACATGGATGTTTAAAGTTATCCGTTTTTAAACAAGGATTACTTTCCTTTTATTGTTTGCTCAGAAGGTCATTTCTTTCGTCAAAATCGTCATCTTCGTTTTTAGAGTTATTCTAAAGTCTCGTTATAATTATTTGTTTCAGATCCGTACTAGTTTTAACAATTTTGTTTCAGCAAATTCATCCGTCGATCTCCTATCAGAATTATATTGGGCAAGATTTAGGGTTTCTCGAACGGGATTCTGGGATTATGCACGATTTTAACACACGAATTCCCGGGAAATCCTCTCAGTGAACGAAAAAAAAAGCTGTCTGCAGTTTCTGATTTCCAGATTTATAATTTTGATTTGTTGACCTGACGAGTTGTTGTGATGAACCAATAACCATTTGTGTAATAGCGCGTAATAAAGTGTAGTCACCTGCTGCCGTTTTACGCTCTTTGCTCCTTTTGTACTGCGTCGTCTTGTGCTCTGTGTGCTTCTTACATTTTTTGCAGTGTGTTCTTCTGCTCTTTGGTATGTTCACCTGTTGCATTAAAAATATAGATATAAATTCCACTGAAAAAGATTACAAGTTAAATTTTTAATGTGTGTTTAAAAATAAATTGTGCGAGGATGGGGCAGTATGCTTGGAAGTAGAGAGAAAATCATGGTGACTTGGACAAGAATCGAAAGCTCAATTTCCGGGTGTAACACGCCAGAGGGCACACCTGTCCACATTAAGCCCAGGGTAAGCTCAAGGGCGTCTAAGCAAAAAAAAAAAAAAAGGGGGGGGGGGGAGGGAGGGGACAATACAAATAATAAACGATAAAGCTTTTCACTAGATCAATGAGACACAATTTTTGTTTTAAAATGTATGCATATATTAATGTTCTTATTTTTTGTTGTTGAATTGACGAAGGCGTTTGACGAAACATTTAAATTTGTATTTTGTGTATCCTTAAGTAAAGCTAAATTTATATTGTTTTATTTACACAAATTGTTTGTGTCTCATTTATCTAATGAAAAATGTGAAGAATTATTGTGCTATTAGCAAAATTTTAATCGTTCATTGTTATCAATATTATTATTGCAGAGTCAACAATGTTCTAACAGTTTTTTTAAACTGTAAAATACTGTATTTAGTAATATTCATTGGGAACCAATACCATGACTGTGATGACTGGCATAACCACAGCCAGAATTGACCAAAACGAAGATAAAGGGAGGGGGGCATGAGGGTTGGAGATAGACGCCCCGTGGCCAAACTATACGCTGGGGGTCAAAATAACCAAGGCCAGACTATACCCCCACCCCCCCGGACAGAGTATAACTTATCCCTCCCATTATATGAGTAGTGTACAGTGATAAACACTCGAATAACTTAATATCTCGACATTTTATTGGAGGTTCAGCTTTGTCAGGTAATTAAAGTGCACGAGTTAACTGGCTTAAAAGTCTAAACACCAAGACTTTCATAACTTAACCAGAAAATTGTTCAATCAAGACTATCAAAGTAACGTTTATACATTAAAATAAAAATGTCACACATCAGATATCATAATTTAAATTGAAACACAATGTTTAGTTATTTTGATTGTTCATCATAGAATAATATAATAGGAACGTCCCGAAGATTAAAAAAGAGCGAGTTCTTGCTACAACATAAACAATGTAATCTCTGTCAAATCAAAATGATCGTGCTTGTTCATTATTATTATTATTAAATCCTTTATATTAACTTCACATTTGCTCGAGTATTTCTTTCTTTCTGGGTGTGTGGTGAAATCTTCGGAAGGTAAATTGACCCATTTCCCGTCCAGCTATTGAGCTAAAACTTGGAACATAGACTCGTTGCTAATGACAGTGCATTCTATCAAATTTTTATCCCCAACCCCCCAAAATCTATTTTTAAAATCTTTTTCAAGGGGAAGATGAAGGATAATTATGATGTCACAGATTTCAAGAAACAAAATACCCGATAACTGTGCTAAATAAGATTCGTAAACAAAATTTCACAACTGAGTTTGGTGCGTAATATTTAATTTAATTTTCTGAAATCGTTGGTGAAATAAATCTGCGGTGTAAAATAGGGTGGGTCATTACAATATTCATGTCAAGTAAAATTATATAAAATGGATATAAAAAATATATTTATACTAAAAACTTTGTTCTCAAGGGTTGTTTAATTCTAAGTGTATGTTCTGTTGCTGACTGCGGAATAGTTCAACCAATCCATTGTATATATATATATATATATATATATATATATATATATATATATATATATATATATATATATATAAACTGTCATAAAGAAATTAAATACAACTTTGGATATTAATATTTTTGGACCTGCGTAGGCCCTACTGGGCATGATGATATGTTACAGATTGAGGTTTTGGAATAATTAGAACGAATTCGACTGTTCAAAAAAAAAGAAAGAAATAAAAGTGTGCCATTCACGATTCTCGATATTGTTTACTGGGGCGATATACTCGATATTGGTTAACGAAGAGATATGCTCGATATTGGTTAATAGAGCTATATGCTCGATCTTGGTTAATTGGGCGATATTCTAGATATTGATTTATAGGGCGATATTCTTGATATTGGTTCATTTGGGAGATATTCTCCGCTTGAAAACTAGCCTTGGAAAACACACAAAAAACCCAATAAAAACATCCGTTCGAATAAAATGTGTAGGATTAAAAAGTTTGGAATATCGGTCGATTGCAAAATGTGTCTCTTTACTTTCTGGTATAAACCTACATGTATAATTACTTTGACTCCGTATTTTATTAAACGTTTTCCCCTGAATATACATTTACAGGAGTTACTCTCTTCTTCACATACGCTTCATTTCCAACATACGGTTTTGTCCTCAGCGCCATTTCCTTTTATAATGTTTCAATTAATTATGTTTATTTTAAAATGTTTTTGGTTGTGTTTTTTTTTTAATGAAGCTGATGTTTAAATGATTAAATACTAATCTAAAAATAACTTAACGTTTACTTACCATTTATAATAATTTATAAAGTCACACAAAATAATAATTATTATTAGAACTGGCTAAGACTAAGATAAGCCCAAGTTAACGCAAAAGCGGGATCTTTTTGTGTAAGTTTTTTTTTTTTTTGGGTTGTTTTTGTTTTGTTTCAAACAATAAACGGTTTGTGCTGCGACAACATACAGGTCTCGTTTCCTTATCACGGTGTCGTGTACCCCCGTCCATCCATCCACTCATCACTTGATGACCTTAATTGTTTTATACTGTACTTACACAATTATTGCACGACCTTTTGAAATAGTCAAATCTGCATGCAGTAATTAATTTAGCGTGCGTGCCATCAGGTTGTCATAGGTGTGCATTAATAGACCAAAGAGCATGTTTTACAACCATCAGCTTAATGAGACTTGCTAATGACGCGTTTTAAATTATGTTCAAGCTTTTTTATTTTGAAGATTAAAACTCAATGCTTCATTTAAAAAAAAAAAGATATATAGATAATATATTTAGGAACTGTGTTGAAGCTGTGAGAATTGAATAAATAGCGGAACAAGACATGCTTTTTGCATGTAAATAGAAAGACATGACAATTAAAAAGACGTTTCGGCGAGACGCCTTCTTCGGCAGACAATAAAAAAAAAAAAAAATGAACAACATATACTTTAAATTAAAAATAGAAATAAAAACGTATGGCTTCGAGAGTCTCATTTATGTCAGTGTAGCTTAGGGCTTAGAACAGGAAGCATTTTTATTATTTAAAAATAATAATAATAATAATTCTTGTGTTTGTATTCCTCTTTGTTTAGCCATAAATTCTAACATTTCTTCTACTAATATATATGGAGAGAGAATGAAAATTGAAATTGTTTAAAACTGAATGGTAAGATTCGGGTGTTGTTTAATCACAGAATAAGCAATGTAAGAATTACGAGATTAAAATTAAAGAAGCTAAACATTACAGTAATTAAAAATAATTATAGAGTGTTTTTTTAACACCTGGGTTCAACCATTTCTTTGTTTGTTGTTTATGAAAAGATCAGACCAGTGATGCCGTAACGATTTTGTTTGGCCCATAAAATATTTCAATGTGTTTAATTCATAACTAGAGTTATTTGACCAATGAGCTCTTAAGATCTTTGTTTGTTTTAAGACATTTCGAATATATATATATTTTTTTTTATACTTTCATTTCACAAAATGCTTCTTAGACGAATAAAAAAAAAATCCTACGGCTGTCACAGAATGAGAACCTCTCAAAATAACATGGATAGTTTTGAGGGTGGTGTTTATCTTCTTTTTTTTTTCTTGTGTTGTGAAAATGACTTCAGAGGGTCGAAGAGATCTTCAGCCGGTGTCAACAGCTGTCTCGACACCGATAACAAGTAGGACCATTGCACCTGGTGGTGAAACAGGTTTGCGTAGAGGCCCAAGCCAGCCAAGCGGGAAGCGGGGTCGAGTTTTTTTTATTTCATGAGGTTTATAAATCCATGACCGTGCCCATTTTTAACATTTTAAAATAACGTCTGCATTTTTAACATTTTAAAATAACGTCTGCATTTTTAACATTTTAAAATAACGTCTGCATTTTTGACATTTTAAAATAACGTCTGCATTTTTAACATTTTAAAATAACGTCTGCATTTTTAACATTTTAAAATAACGTCTGCATTTTTAACATTTTAAAATAATGTCTGAATTTTCAACTTTAACAAAAAAATAACACGTACCGGTAATTAAAGAATCCTAAAAAACAAAAAAAAACTGTTGTCTAAAAAAATTAATGTTTTCTAAATTAAAGAAAAAAAAACCCACATATAATTTTAAAGCAAGCAAAAGATAGCATATTATATTATTATATATATATAAAAGTCAAAGAATTATTAGGGCTGTTGGGGGCGTCTATAAAGCACAACGTCACACATCTCAGAAAGAAAGATTTTCTAATCAGTAATCAACATTTCTTTTCTGAGGAGCTGTTGCGCGGTACCAGAAATCTTTACAAAAATATTTACAAAATGTGTAAAAAAATATATAATAATTTTGTACATAGATAAGTTCAATGATGTTAGTGTGTATTGACTGAAAAATATCTAACTCTTGACGAGGAGCCATTAAAATATGTGGTGCCGTCATCTTGTAGCGTTTTGGTGAATCACTGTGTGACCTGGTACATGCGGGGGCAATGCGAAATATGAATATCTACCAGGGGTTTAATCAAAATACTAACTAAATGGTAAGGGGGCTTTAGCTGACGCTCTTAAAAAGCCCCCCCCCCCCTTTTTTTCCCCTGGCCAATACAATCGCAACCAGCTCCATCTTTTGGGATGTGCCAATATAATATTATACAAGGTATCACACGTAGTTTTATTCTAAATAAATGAACATTCAAAGATTGACAACACACTGAATATACATTTTAAAAAAGAAAAAACGTTATGGCCCAATGACTCTAATGTGTTTATGATTGTGATGTGCCAGAGTTCCAATGACTGAACTGTGCTAAAGCAAAGCACCAAGCCAAGATGGCTGCAAATGATGGATTAAAACTAGTTTCCGAGTGATCGATTTTTTTATTTTTTTTTTGACGCAAACTTTTGAATGCCATTCATTGGCCACTTCTAATTTAAAAGCTTCTTAATTGACTGGGATTACTATTTATTGATTTGGTTTCTGATTTAATTGAAGTTTTGAAAGATCTAAACAAGAGTCCACGTCGATTTAAATAAAAAATATAAAAAAAACCCGGATGATTTAAACAAAAGTCCCGAGTTGTTAAAAAATGGGTAGCAGCTGCTAGTTTCACGGAAATGACAGGGGCGTCGCTGGGGGGAGGGGGTGTGGGGCCTTGGGGAAAATTATATTTTGCGAGGCTTTGGACGTTATATTCCCCGGCCGATGATATATTAAGACACGTTATATTCTTGGACTTACTGGACATATAATCATGGGACACGTCATGGACTTTCTTGGACTAACTAGACATAATCACGGGGCACATCATGGTCTTTCTTCGACTTACTGGCCATAATCATGGGACGCGTCATGGTCTTTCTTATTATCATGGGACACATCGTGGTCTTTCTTGGACATACTGGCCATAATCATGGGACGCTTCATGGTATTTCTTGGACATGCTGGCCATAATCATGGGACGTGCCATGGTCTTTCTTGGACATTCTGGCCATTATCATGGGACAGATCATATTGGGTATCTATTTACTCGCTTGGGTTCCTAAATGATTATAATTATATGCTGTAACAGTTGAATGACCCTGAACCTAATGACTCGACCGTTGCTAATCTCATGATTGTTAAAATACATTTCCGAAAAGAAAAAAAAACAAATACCAGACCTGAATGAGCTACATACTCTTAAATAGACTGCATAATTTAAATAGCAATAATTTTCAGACGGTAATCTGGCAGCTAAGAAAAAGGGAATTTTTACAGAGCTTTTCATCGCCAAGGGTAATACAAAAAGTCTTGTTCATATGACGATGTTGGCAATCCATTCAATCGAATCTCAGACATCGATGATCTCAATTAATAATTCCTGATCCACTTTAATTTAGAATTTTTTTTTTTTTTTTTTTTTTTTTTTTTTTTTTTTTTTTTTTTTTTTTTTTTTTTTTCATTTTTTTTTTTTGCACTTGCTACGGTTTCTAGCATTGTCAACATTATTGTGGTGCGCGATCGCAACAGAAGAATCTGCCAATGGCACAAGCGAATGAAGACACTGTAATGGTGTTGGTAATCCTCCTGGAATCATTTTTTCTTGAGTTCATCTAGAATCTCCAAATTATCTACAACCCGTGAAGCACTCTTTCTCACGCCATTTTCCCCTCAGTCCACGCGCCACTCCTCGCGCCATCTTCACCCAGTCCACGCGCCCATTCTCACGCCATCTACATCCCACGAGGCACCCCTTCTCAAACCATCTACATTCCGAGAGGCGCCACTTCTCACGTCCTCAACAACCCGCGAGGCGCCACTTCCCACACCATCTACACCCCTCGAGGCGCCCCTTCTCAAACCATCTACATCCCGTGAGGCGCCCCTTCTCAAACCATCTTCATTCCGAGAGGCGCCACTTCTCACGTCATCTACATTCCGTGAGGCGCCACTTCCCACGCCATCTACATCCCGTGAGGCGCCCCTTCTCAAACCATCTACATCCCGAGAGGCGCCATGTCTCAATCAAGGTCACCAATTCAAAAAAAAACAAAAAAAAACAACAACACCATTTTAATAAGCCAAACATTTACGGACACACTTAAAATAGACCTAACGCCGCAATTTTTGTTTTAAATATCCCATGGAATAGGATGTTATAATAATGCTAGTTTGACTCATGCTTGAGACTACCATATGGAATTATCTTGTTGTATAGAAGTCTGAACGTGTTGAACTTCTCCTCATCATGATCCTACAAGTTTCAAGCCATAGAAGTGGAGAGAACCCGAAACGTTCGCTTTAAAACATATTGCTCCCAATATCTCATTTTCAGTGTCGGACATCACAAAGCTTTTACGGACTGTCCTTAAACGTACAGATGTTTGGTAACAAAATCACACATTTTTCGCTTAAATTATTCAGATCCATGGTATGGAGTTGCTGAATATCACACCCATCCATCCATGTGGAACTACGGCCCATGTCGGGCTTTGCCCTGCCTCACCACATCCTTCCGCTCAGCCATAACTGATGTTTTTTCTTTTCCATGCTTGGATTCCTAGCTGCTGTAGATCTTTTTCCACATCATCCATCCCCTAGGTCTGCCTTTGAGCCGTTTTCCTCTGGGGTTTTGGTGATGTACCCTCTTCTCCCACACTGTCATTTGGCATTCTCTCTATATGCTTCTAGTAATCTGTAATCCTGATATAGTCCATACAATTCTTGGTTGGTTCGTATTCCTCAATATATATTTATCCTTTTTTGGTCCGTATTCTTACCGGATAACTTTTCTCTTCCATGTGTTTAGTAGGTTTTCTGTCGTTTTGTGAAGGGTCCAAATTTCAATTGCTTGTTTAATATAACATGGAAGGCCAAAATGTATAATTAAATTTGCAACTGTTGGAACCATGTATTCAAGGATCCCAACGACGGGTCTACAAACCACAAGATAATATTCTATCCTAAAAGGTTCTTCTCTTTGCGTCTGTTGATTCTCGTGTCAAGATTCATATTCTATCTACTTCTTTCTTCGCCTTTTGCGGTGTTCTTTAAAAAGTCGTAAAATCTACAAAAAAATTTTCAGGAAATTAACTTCTCAACAGCCCAATACCTTTGATGAATTTCTTACAGTGCAAAAGCCTACCGTCCTTATTTCTATGTCACACAACGGCGAATAGTTATTTTGCAATGAACAGTACAGAAATGGATCTCTTTTACGGCCCTGATTTATTCATATCTTTTAAATGATGCCATTCATTGTCACTCGCTGTGAGAGTCAGACAAGTGCAGACAAATGAACGA
>CAXITT010000100.1:85663-106836 GCA_964033795.1 Lymnaea stagnalis | reverse complement strand
GTGGAATCTAAAATTGTTTGGTATTGGTATTTTAATTTTGGAAAATAACTGCTCTTGCCTCTGTTTTACATACTGGAATCGCTTGTGTGTGTTTGTGTGTGTGGGGGGGGGGGGGTGTTATTTATATCACGGTCTTAATTATAATATTTTACATAATTTTTTGTATTAATTTTAAAAAAATGTTTTAGTGGATTGATTTACTTTACATAGGTTCGACATTTACTAGCACGCGGGGCAAACGTGCACGCCAAGAATGACCTTGGTTTAGGCGTGCTGGTGGGCGCCCTGCACGTAGAAGACGACGCCAAGAGGAGGCGGCTGTTTCGTCTGCTGCTGGATCACGGGGCGCCGTACCAAATCAGAGATGAGCACCACCAGAGGACCGTGTTGCACTGGGCCTGCTTGCTGGAGCGGGACGAGCAGGTACTGAGTTATGAAAGGATAAATTAAAGTTAAGGGTCACAATACACGGCTCAGCTTTGGTGATTTGCTATAGATTTGCTAATTTGTTGTAAGACTTTAAGGAAATCAACAGGATATGATCATAATCAGGGGCGTAGGTGACTTTTTGACAAGGAGGGGGAGTACAACCTTAGCCATCCTTTGAGGACTATATAAACCAATTAAATAACTCATCCGATTAGGCTCATTTAAAAAAGTATTTTGACGTCATCAGGGGGGTGGCCAGACCCCACGACACCCTTCCCTCGACCAGCTACGCCCCTGTCACAGATAGTAAGCATCATTAATCAATTAATTAATATGTATACCCTGTTTGTACTCACATAGAAATGAATACATTTCGACACATGAATGAGCAGTACTTCAGCTTATACTCAAATCTTTCCATGAAAAAGAAAAACCCAACTCTTTTAAAAATAGCAAAAAAGGTTATAAAATCACCCCATACAAAATGATCAACTCACCCCTGATGACAAGTACCACACATCCTCTTCAATTAGTCCCCATGGGAGTTGAAGCACATCCCCAATTACTTTCATGAACCGCACACAATTTTCGGTACCGGTTTTAACTGAGGAATTTTAAATAAAAAATGTTGGTTTAGTGAGGTGGGAATTTGAAATTATCTCTTATACTTAATTTATTCTATTTCCATCCCACCACTGTAAAAACACATTACTTCCTAAACCATTTCTAAGACAAGCTCGAATTGTAAACAACATTTTTTTTTTTTGGGGTGGGGGGGGGATTACAATTACTTGGTAATACAAATTGTTATTTTTATATCCCCCCCTAATCCTAAAGTGTAAAGCAAAGGCATATAATAACAACGAAACAATGTTTATTTTAAACGCTTTCAAATCGTTTCTTTCTCTTATAGGTCCGAGTTTTCCTGGAGGAGTACGGCGGGAACATCAATCTCCACGACCGCGATGCGGAGGGCCACACCGCCTTGCACCATGCCGTCTTCTGCGGCAGCCTCCCCATCGTCGAGACTCTGATCGAGTACCACGGCAGATTCGGTGTCTCGGTGGACGTCGAGGACAACCTGGGCCTGACGCCGTACCTTCACGCCAGACGGCTGGGTCATAAGGACGTGGCGAACCTGCTCTCCCAAAAAGGACAGGCGTCGGTTGGTCACGGCGACTTCTTGTTTCGCACGCCCAGGGAGTGGTCGCAGATCGGAAAATTCGAACGAAGAAGAGCGGCGGACATTCAGGCGGCCGACACGGTGAACGAGGCGAGAATTTGGGGGAGGAGAAACATCGGGAAACCCGCGGAGATGTTTCCGCAGTTGACCGTGACTTCCAAACCAGGGAGGTCATATCTAAATCGCACGTGCGTGTCACTTCCGGCCCTATCAAGGGAAGCTATCCGTCAAGACGTTGTAGATACTTTTTCAAATACCGAAAGAACTGGATGGCAAGGGCAAGAGAATAGCTCCGCACTACCTAGATACTCATTTAATGCTAGGTCTAAATTTGAGTCCCAAAGTTTAAACAATCATCCTAGTGTCTCAAGCTCAAATATTGCAGGCTTGAGTTCATCCTCAAACGACAACACTGACTGTGTTAGCAGTTCCGACTTATCCAAAGCTTCCGATAAGCATCTCTCGCCCACGACCCTTTCAAACAAGAATTCTTATTCGGCGCACACTATTAAAGAAAATCAGGAGTCTCCCCTGGCACGTAAGCCGTACACGATGCCCAATATGGCACACACTAATGAAGAAAATCACGAGTCTCACCTGGCACGTAAGCCGTACACGCTGCCCAGTGCGGCACACAGACTGCCACGTGCGGCCAGGGCAAACCACAACGCCACGGCCCTGTCGCTCCTGGAAAAAATGCCCGTCAGAGGCCGGGTGCCTGACCATTTCCACCCGAGTCAGTTCGACAAGACCAAGGAGAAGGAATACAAGACCATGTTGGGGAACCTGACCATGATTATGGACATGCTGTCTGAACAGCAAACCAAGTCGTTCAGGAAGTCCGTGCACGTCACGCAGACGGGAACCCAGCGGGCAGCCAAGGAGAAGAAGAAAGTGTCCACGTTCGCCATCTTATTTAGCAGCGAGAAAGGTGGAAGACGAAGAAGGTCCTTGGCCAGGCGTTCGTCGATCCACAGCAGAAAGGGGAGACAATGCGACGAGAGAGGATCGGCGAGGGGAGAGGGGGTGACGTCATCGACGACACACGGGAGTCGCGAGCGATCTTCTCTCAAGCGAGACAAGAGTGCTAGAAAAACATCCCCGCGTGGGGACAGTTTCGCGGCAGCGGCGAAAGACGAACATTTAAATAACATAAGCGAGGAAGAAACTGTGCCAGTCCCTACGATAAGAATAAATTAATAGCCTTCTTAATGTTGTCATTTCATCTTTACGTTTGAAAAAATACTTATACTTACATAAATACTTTTTTTTTCCCCTGAAGCCCTTACAGTTACAGTCCTTATACCAGGGGGCATAACCTGTTTTGGGATTAAGGGGAAGTAAGATATCCAAAAATAACAAGGCATAAGGCGGCACGGTGAAATTCGAAACCTCCCCCGACCCACCCTTGAAGGGGTTCAAGCAAACCATCGCTACAGTTGAAGTACTTTCGTAACCGTACTGTTAGCTTCTCAATTTTGACTTAGCAGTTGCAGCACAGTTGAATGTTTTCATACTGCTAAGGACGGGGTGGTTCAAATATGACCTCATCAAAACAAGCACAAATACTCTTCAAGAAATGCTCAAAGAATTAGTGTTAGAGGCATGATGTCAAGCAGCCTTTGAGAACGTTGTATCTGAGTACAAGGTTAAAGAGCAGTGTTCAAAATTTAGGCAACGTTTCCCCATCTCCTGTTATTTTTGTGTTGTAAACTTCCAAATGACTACAGTATTTAAAAATGTATACCACACCCTTATATAGCCAACTCAAATAAAGTGAAAAAAAAAAAATACCGGTACGGTATGTGAAAAATGTCATGCCAATAACAGATGATTTGAGAATAACCCATGCCAATAACAGATGAGTTGAGAATAACCCATGCCAATAACAGATGAGTTGAGAATAACCCATGCCAATAACAGATGAGTTGAGAATAACCCATGCCAATATCAGATGATTTGAGAATAACCCATGCCAATAACAGATGATTTGAGAATAACCTATGTCAATAACAGATGATTTGAGAATAACCCATCTCAATAACAGATGATTTGAGAATAACCCATGCCAATAACAGATGAGTTGAGAATAACCCATGCCAATATCAGATGATTTGAGAATAACCCATGCCAATAACAGATGATTTGAGAATAACCTATGCCAATAACAGATGATTTGAGAATAACCCATGCTAATATCAGATGATTTGAGAATAACCCATGTCAATAACAGATGATTTGAGAATAACCCATCTCAATAACAGATGATTTGAGAATAACCTATGCCAATAACAGATGAGTTGAGAATAACCCATCTCAATAACAGATGAGTTGAGAATAACCCATGCCAATATCAGATGATTTGAGAATAACCCATCTCAATAACAGATGATTTGAGAATAACCCATGCCAATATCAGATGATTTGAGAATAACCCATGCCAATAACAGATGATTTGAGAATAACCTATGCCAATAACAGATGATTTGAGAATAACCCATGCTAATATCAGATGATTTGAGAATAACCCATGTCAATAACAGATGATTTGAGAATAACCCATCTCAATAACAGATGATTTGAGAATAACCTATGCCAATAACAGATGAGTTGAGAATAACCCATCTCAATAACAGATGAGTTGAGAATAACCCATGCCAATATCAGATGATTTGAGAATAACCCATCTCAATAACAGATGATTTGAGAATAACCCATGCCAATATCAGATGATTTGAGAATAACCCATGCCAATAACAGATGATTTGAGAATAACCTATGCCAATAACAGATGATTTGAGAATAACCCATCTCAATAACAGATGAGTTGAGAATAACCCATACCAATAACAGATGAGTTGAGAATAACCCATCAGATGATTTGAGAATAACCTATGCCAATAACAGATGATTTGAGAATAACCCATGCTAATATCAGATGATTTGAGAATAACCCATGCCAATAACAGATGATTTGAGAATAACCTATGCCAATAACAGATGATTTGAGAATAACCCATCTCAATAACAGATGAGTTGAGAATAACCCATACCAATAACAGATGAGTTGAGAATAACCCATCAGATGATTTGAGAATAACCTATGCCAATAACAGATGATTTGAGAATAACCCATGCTAATATCAGATGATTTGAGAATAACCCATGCCAATAACAGATGATTTGAGAATAACCTATGCCAATAACAGATGATTTGAGAATAACCCATCTCAATAACAGATGAGTTGAGAATAACCCATACCAATAACAGATGAGTTGAGAATAACCCATCTCAATAACAGATGATTTGAGAATAACCCATGCCAATAACAGATGATTTGAGAATAACCCATACCAATAACAGAGGAGTTGAGAATAACCCATGCCAATAACAGATGATTTGAGAATAACCCATACCAATAACAGAGGAGTTGAGAATAACCCATCTCAATAACAGATGATTTGAGAATAACCCATCTCAATAACAGATGAGTTGAGAATAACCCATCTCAATAACAGATGAGTTGAGAATAACCCATGCCAATATCAGATGATTTGAGAATAACCCATGCCAATAACAGATGATTTGAGAATAACCTATGTCAATAACAGATGATTTGAGAATAACCCATCTCAATAACAGATGATTTGAGAATAACCCATGCCAATAACAGATGAGTTGAGAATAACCCATGCCAATATCAGATGATTTGAGAATAACCCATGCCAAAAACAGATGATTTGAGAATAACCTATGTCAATAACAGATGATTTGAGAATAACCTATGTCAATAACAGATGATTTGAGAATAACCCATCTCAATAACAGATGATTTGAGAATAACCCATCTCAATAACAGATGAGTTGAGAATAACCCATGCCAATATCAGATGATTTGAGAATAACCCATCTCAATAACAGATGATTTGAGAATAACCCATGCCAATATCAGATGATTTGAGAATAACCCATGCCAATAACAGATGATTTGAGAATAACCTATGCCAATAACAGATGATTTGAGAATAACCCATCTCAATAACAGATGAGTTGAGAATAACCCATACCAATAACAGATGAGTTGAGAATAACCCATCTCAATAACAGATGATTTGAGAATAACCCATGCCAATAACAGATGATTTGAGAATAACCCATACCAATAACAGAGGAGTTGAGAATAACCCATCTCAATAACAGATGATTTGAGAATAACCCATCTCAATAACAGATGAGTTGAGAATAACCCATCTCAATAACAGATGATTTGAGAATAACCCATGCCAATAACAGATGATTTGAGAATAACCCATACCAATAACAGAGGAGTTGAGAATAACCCATCTCAATAACAGATGATTTGAGAATAACCCATCTCAATAACAGATGAGTTGAGAATAACCCATCTCAATAACAGATGAGTTGAGAATAACCCATCTCAATAACAGATGAGTTGAGAATAACCCATCTCAATAACAGATGAGTTGAGAATAACCCATACCAATAACAGATGAGTTGAGAATAACCCATCTCAATAACAGATGAGTTGAGAATAACCCATGCCAATAACAGATGAGTTGAGAATAACCCATCTCAATAACAGATGAGTTGAGAATAACCCATACCAATAACAGATGAGTTGAGAATAACCCATATCAATAACAGATGAGTTGAGAATAACCCATACCAATAACAGATGAGTTGAGAATAACCCATCTCATTAACAGATGAGTTGAGAATAACCCATCTCAATAACAGATGAGTTGAGAATAACCCATCTCAATAACAGATGAGTTGAGAATAACCCATCTCAATAACAGATGAGTTGAGAATAACCCATACCAATAACAGATGAGTTGAGAATAACCCATCTCAATAACAGATGAGTTGAGAATAACCCATACCAATAACAGATGACAAACCCTTCTCACTCACATTAATTTAATACATGTAAACACCTGTAATAGCAAGATATATATTATTATAAAAACAAAAGGCATACCTCAATTTCAAAGCTTTGTGCTCCATGTCTTTTGGCTCCTGTGGTTTGATGAAGTTGAAATAAAATTTTCCTTTTGATGTTGTTCCATTAAGTAAAGCCATTAAAAATGTATAATTTGTAATAATCATTGAGTTGATTTAAGTTTTAACATGATATATATTTGGATACCGGTATTCAAGTTTGTGTGTGTGTGTGTGTTTTTTTGTTGTTGTTGACAACTCTAAAAAAAAAATATATGCTGCACAGTTTGACTTTCATCAGCATTTGGTCTGTAAAAATATAATTTTTTCTTCAATTTTTCAAGTGTCTTAAATTAAAATGTTTGTATTTTTAGACCAGCGTCAAGACAATATTATTGAACTTCAAACAAACACAATAAAAGTAATAAAAATAAATAAATACAAATCCAGGTACTTTTTCCACATTGTGTGTTGGTAATTTTATTTGCAATAGATTACTCATTACTGGTCCTGCCTCCGCACACTGAGATATCTAGCACACACATAAGCAGTGAAGAGTAATTTACCGCACCAGGTAAATGACAAAATGTGACCCAACCCCTGTAGCAGGAGTCCACAAAGAAAAATTTCAAGTGTGCTGATTCTGTCAGTCGTATACATTCATTAAATAATTTCATAACATAATATTTTAAAAAAAAATTGTATATTAATTATATTTGACAGTTTGGTCACATCCCAAAAATCAAGACAAAAGCCATACACATTTTTCATCCCGACACAGCTTTTCACAAGCGTACAGCATCATGGGGGCCAAATGTACAATCTTTACTAAAAGGTTTTAACACAACTCAGCCTTTTTTGCCAGCAAAATCAATTTAAAAAAAAAATCAAAACAAGTTATTTCAATTTCACTAATACTACAGTAGCCTTCCTGTGATGATGGCCTTCTACAGTGTTCCTCAAAATGACCCACCCACACTCCATTTGACACAAACAATACAGTAGCCTTCCTGTGATGACGGCATCCTGCAGAGTCGCTCACAATTACACACCCATACTCCATTTTTGACACAAGGATTTTGCAAATTTAAACTACCCTAACAACTGAGAATAAATAATATAATTAAACAACCAACACACTAATATTTCTTTAAAAAATATACCTTCATATTTACAACAATTTTTGTGCTTTTAATTTAAAATAAGTATAATTTAAATAAATAAAAATTAAAAAAAAATGTTTAATCTGTTCCCTTGAATTTATCTCATGCTACACATGATTCTGTCTGCATTACTCATTATGTCATTAGTTACTCAGTTGGCAAATAAATTATTCAGGTAGACAGAATGATAAATTACCCCTTCTTTTCCTTAAATGCACTTAGTGTGGCATGGGCCATTCACAAATTCTTTCCATTTACCTTTGTTCTAAATTTCTATTTCACACTCCTTCTGGCTCTTTCCCACTTCTGTATCCAGGTACTTTTTCCACTTTCACTGTGGTCTTTCTCTTTTTCTATTTCCTTGTGTATTATTCCACAACTCTGTCTAGTGATATTTTCTTTTTATTTTCAGAAATGGGCTAACCATTGCCATTTCTGTTATTCCTGCTCCACAGCAACTTCTCAATCTTTCTGAGTTGGGATATTTTTTTTCCCAATCCAGTTATTTACCAACTGTGTCACAAAATTATTTTTATAAAATAGTTATTGCTTTGATCATGTGCTTTTAAAAAGTTTGTTCACTCACATAATGAACTCAACCTTTGAATCGTTTCTTCAGCTGGCAGAAATCTTTATGTGAGAAAATCCAAACATGCTCGACTGCTTGCCAAGCAACATTCACAGTGAGACATAACTTCATAAATGCAAATATTTCATAAAGTGACTCATAGGGTTTTCAAATCTTTGGACGTTATCTCAACCTCTTTGATTAATGCCTGAAGTAGTTAACCTCTAACTCCATCAGTTTGAGGAGTGCTCAAGTTGGCTAACTTCTAGCTCCATGACCAAAGTAGGTAATCTCTGTCTCAAACTGTTCACCAAAGCTATAAGTGTTTTCAGTCTAAAATCTATCAACATTTGTGGTAAAAACTAACGACGCATCAGACCATTCTTAAATGTTTGTTTTATTGAAACGTTCACTCCCCCCCCCGCCTTTTTACATCTAAAATATCTGAGCATTATACATACATTTTTTTTTTTTTTAATTCATAAATGTCACTATAGTTGTTAACTGGGAAATTTGTTGCAGGATAAATTAATTGTTTGTGGTACGTTAGTGGATATTAGATCTGTCTCTTCCTGGCAATGTTTTATAGCACCTTCCTTCGCATTGGATGCTGCCAAAGTTTTGTCATGATTATTTTTTTCAACAAGACCACGGCTTTCCCTGAGTGCTGCAAGTCTCAGTTTTTCCTTTTCAACATTGGTTCTTTTCTTTATATTGTGCCCTGCACATAGAAAAATTAGTAACACTATTAATACTAATACTTATCAATAGCTGCAAAAAAATATTTAAAAAAAAAAAGATAATGCATAAAGTTATTTTTTTAAATCTGATTTGAACAAGCCATAAGAAAAACGTTGAAATAATTGAAAAAGATAATGAAACATATATTCATGTAGTCAGCCAACAAAGAGTTGGTTGTAATAGAAAGATGAATGCAGCAGCACATTTAAATTAACTAGATAAATGTATCAACACTTCTTATGCCAAACTCTCAAAAGCTATTTTACATAAAATTAAAAACCTCAGATATTTATTTATATTAAAAAAATAATAATTTTGAGCTGCATTGCATTTAATAAAAACTGGTATCAGTATCAGTGGTTTTATAACCAAATATTAACACAGGTAGAGCTTAAAACTCATCATGCAGGCAAATTTACATGAGATTACTTCCCTGATCACAAAAACTATTTTCATTTCAATACTTGACCCACCTGAACAGTTGAGAATTTCTAAATTGGCTTTAGCTTTGCAGCATCCCTTGCATAGACCATATTCACATTTTAAACCCTGAAAATAACACTGGGTTAATATTTCTATATACATAATCTTCACACATTGATCTTTTTTTTTTTTTTTTGGGTGGTGGGGGGAAGAGGGCACTGAAAACAGAATTGTTTCTTTAAAATAGCTGGACTTTGGCCACTCTACCTGACACCTCAACTTATTGAAAAGGACTCTCAAATCTCAAAACCACCAGCAGACATGATTGATGCCAGCAGCAGCATTTCGGTACTTTCACTATTTCACAGGTCCACAGCTGAAAGTGAGCAGGCCCACTCAAATGTCCATCTTTATGGTTTTAACACAGGTGTTACAGCAGTAGTGGACTCAAAACTATTTTCCTAATTTACACATCTTTATCTAACTCCAAGTTTAAGATGGGATGCCTACTTCTCAAGCTTAAACATATTACTTTATCTGGATTAGTAAATAGGGGATCTTGTCACCAAATTTAGCACTGCATCGACTTCATTGTAGTATTACCTCAAATTTTTCCATTTTCCCCTGAGCTATTCCATCTTGCCCCGCATTAATAGCATCATAATCATTACCAATAGGTAGAAGTTTAAATTTTTAAAAAAAGTATTCACAAAGATCTAAATTAAGCCCAAGCTCCAACAAATTAAAAAAATTTTCTAGGTTACATGACAGGTGGCTTTCGCACATACCTTAGGGTTGAGACAGATGCTGCAAGTTTCAAATTTCAACTTTTGGTCAGGATCAAAATTTTTGCTGGGACATTTCAGTCTTTTCTTAAGTTTGTTATTGGAGAGTCCCACATCCCCAGCGCTGACTTTCTGCATGTCCTCAGCCCGCTTCAGATTAAGCCTTTGTCGGAGCGCTTTATGCTCTGCATCGCTCTCTTCCTCGGGACTGCAGGAAAACATAATAAGTGTCTAATAGCAATGTGCTAAATGTTAATATCATTACATCCGCCATGTGAAAACTGTTTAGCTGCATCTGTATACATTTTAAATTTCCTATGTAGAATTTAACACATTCCATATTTTAAAAGATTTAAAAAAATTAACATTAGCTTTTTAGATTTTGAAACACTACATAATAATTTTGAGTGTCAAATCTTAACGTTTTTTCTTACCTGGGTCGCACATAAGGTTGACAAATCCAGTAAGGCAATGGTAGCTTTAATTTAGTTGTAAATAAGTCAGGCTCTTTCTCAAATCGTTCAATGTCTTTCTGATGAGGTACCGTATAAAGAAATTTACTCTAAATCTGAATTCGCCAGTCCTTGTTATTTACATATTTTTAGGACACTTGAAATTTTCAAAGTGGAACCCTTAATTTTGGCTTGTAATTGTAATGCTTTTTAACTCAATAAATTTAATGAAATATTTATAAATAAAGCCTTTTCATGTTAGTTTTTAATGAAAGTCAAAACCAATTAAATTAAGTGCACTATTGAGGGAAAAATGAAGGTTACAAAACACATTTTGACTACAGTAATATTGCTTTAAGGACTTGTTTCAAAATTTGAAGACGGAATTCCAACCTACCTGACAAACAACTCTGATAGCATCCATAGCTGTCCTGAAGTCTTGTATTGATTTAGCATTGGCTACTAGTTCCCTTACATCTCTATGCATTGATAGCCTAAGCAGAAGTTGAACAAGAAACAATCAAAAGTTTTATCCCATTAATATGACATCTAAATGAAAAGGGTTTGTAAGAAAATATGAAAGCATAAAAGAAAAGTATTTTATAATCTTGTCAAAATAGATTTGTGGGATAAATTTCTTTAGCGCTTTACTCCCACTGCACACATGTTGTAAATAATTCGTCAACCATAAATAAAAAGAATCTCTAACAAACTGAATAAAATTATTTCATATAAAAAATTGCTAGCTCTTTTTTAATGGAATGATCCAGAAACAATTTAGCCCAATTAAAATATTTCCTTTCTCATTGTCCTTAAAAAAAACCCTTAAATATTGCAAGTTTAGAAGTTTAAACAGATAAAGATTATTTTTTAAGTGCACAGAACAATAAATATGTGCATTTAAGATTTATTTCAAATGCAAACCCATATAAAAAATAGTAATTATCAAGTTTTTTGTTTAAGAGAAATCTTATTGGGTTTTTAAAGGAAATATATTTATACTTACGCATGATGACAAATTTTAAAAACATGTCCTCTAATATAAGAAAGTGGACAGGGATATTTCTCTGCAAAGTCTAAGTACTCTAGTGTCATTTCCCAACTGTAAGGGCTCTTCCCATGGAACAAAGCCGGGTTGTGAAGATTTCCTTCTGTATAAAGACAATAAAATATGTGTTGACATGCAAAAATTAAACATGCACATAAATTTACTTAAGAGGAACATAATATCTATTACCATTTTCAGGGAGATTGGCTTATTTTTGTTTACCTAATGGTAGGTGTATCAGCAAGGTGGTGGTGGGAGGGGGGGGTGAGGTATTATTAACATCCCACAACACGGACTGGTCAGTTTTAGTTCAACTAATACATTTTAACCTGCCTGCACTCATGACTCCCTGAACACCTGTTTCTTGTAAACATCTGTGAACATCTTCCAAGTATTGAATGTTTCCATTCGCAAACACTGGAATCTTGACAGCTTCTCTGTGAATGTATGTTTACAAAACAGGAATACTGAAAAATGTCAAATATTGAAAGAAAATAAAAACTTAAATACCTGATACCGTAATGAAGAAGCTTACAATCATGCATAAAATTTGTGTTAACACTTGAAGCTTTTAAGTTAAATTATCAAAGAAAGCCTTAATAAATCATAGCTAAGAAACCTTAACAATAGAATGTAGTTAACAAGCCTAAATGATAAAACTTAGTTAACAAAACTAAACAATAAAGTTTTGCTAACATATCTAAACAAGAAAGCTTAGCTAACAAACCTAAACAAAGAAAGCTTAGCTAAGAAAGCTTAGCTAACAAATGTAAAGAAGAAAGCTGAGCTGGCAAACCTAAACAAAGAAAGCTTAGCTAAGAAAGCTTAGCTAACAAATGTAAAGAAGAAATCTGAGCTGGCAAACCTAAACAAAGAAAGCTTAGCTAACAAGTCTAAACAAAGAAATCTTAGCTAACAAATCTAAAAAAAAAAATTAAGCTAACAAACCTAAACACGAAAACTTACCTTACAAACCTAAAAAAGTAAAATTTAGCTAACAAACCTAACAGCTTTGATGTATGTCCAATCGGCCACTCCTGTCAGCATACCCTTTTGCTCCCTTGTTCTGCCATGAACAGTCAACAACTGGAAAAAAAAACAAACAGCTTTAATATTAATCGATGTGCAAACTACTAACTACCAACGGTATTTTCAACTTACTCCTAAAAAAGTACTGTTTGCTTCTTAATACATTTATGTCTTAACAAAATTTATTGGTGTCTAATATATTTTAAACAAGTAACTAATATTACTTCAGGTTTACCTGACAGCCAGCAGCTTCTAGCATTTTAGCATATCTGACAGTTTTCTCAAGAGATGGAAACACTCGTATTTTACAAGTGACAGGCACTTTGAGGGATTCATGACATGTTCTCACTGCAAATTATTTAATAGCGTTAAAGGCAAGTTTTAAATTTCTTGGAGTAGCAGCAATTTTAATGGCTAACTGTCACTAATGAACTGTCACTAGCGAACTGTTACTTCACTATAGCCATTTTCATTGTTTCTATAGAATAGTAGTTACTATCCTAGTGTCTCATTTTTATTTTACTTAGTTTACATGTTTTAATAATTGTAAAGCGCTTAGAGCTTTATGATTAAGCGCTATATAAAAATGCCTAAATAAATAAATAAATAAATAAATTGAATTATACTCAAGTAAAAAAAAATATGTTTTAGAACCTCTCCTGCAGTGTTTTTAAAAAAGGAATAAATTTATCTTTTTTTTTTGTATTGCTTTAGTAGAAAAGTAGCAAACATGCTTTTTTAGAAATTTACCATAGATAATTAGTAGGTAAGCAGGCTTTAATATTGCCTTCATTAACTACCTATACAGGCACGCATCGACTACAAGTTGTCTGTTCTCTGTCACAACTTTTTCTTGGATTCCTGCCCTTCCTATCTAACTGAACTTCTTTCTGTCTATTCACTCCTTCGACAGCTTCGCTCTTCTGCAGACACGCATATTCTGTCCGTTCCCAAGACACACACTAAAACATATGGTGAACGATCTTTCTCTTTCTGCGCCCCCAAACAATGGAATTTTTTGCCACTAAACATACGCAATATACCAACCACCCAGGCCTTCAAAACTGCACTAAAAACATATCTTTTTA
The DNA here is from genome assembly GCA_964033795.1 of Lymnaea stagnalis. NCBI lineage: Eukaryota > Metazoa > Mollusca > Gastropoda > Lymnaeidae > Lymnaea > Lymnaea stagnalis. Next base: position 92,964 of record CAXITT010000100.1, on the reverse strand, counting down.
AATTATGCTACCCTGACTGATTCCTCTCCTCTGCCGCCCATGGTTTGCCTTGTAAAAGTTATGTGGTGGGGTGGGTGAATATACATTGCTGTTCTTTATTTCATAAATGTATTTTATTTTAATGTCATGATTATGTCTCTTTTGATAACATTTTTATGTACAGCGCGGTGAGCCCAGCCCTAGGCTGGGGTACCACGCTATATAAGACGTCTTATTATTATTATAAAGTAGATGGGGGCTTACCCATTTTAGACAAGAGATCCCATTCATCCTGAAGAAATGCACCATAGTGTCCACGTTTGGCTATAACTTGTGGGCATCCTAAGTTTAAGTCAATGGCGTCACAGTAGGGCTCAGCTATCTGGGCTGCTTTTAGGAGTGTATCTGGATCATTGGCACAGAACTAAGGCAAAAAAATGTATCATGAAATGAATTAATAATTATTTCCCATAATGGTTCTCAAGTCAGTAAAGGCATTATAGACACTGCTTAGACCACACAGGATGCCCCATTTAAAAAAAAATCTAAGCAGTGAAGCAGTTAAACTGTGTAAGTGTTTGAGTTCTAGGCAAAAACTTTGCTCCACTGCATCAGCTTTGATCTCTAATACCTTTATCTATTAAAAAAAAAATTAACTAACAGGTAAAAGTATTACTATTGTAATAGGCTATAGGGAATAAAATAACCCTGTTAGTAAGACCTAAAATTAATTCAGTTTTCTTTTACATTTCTCAATACATTTGAAAAGTTATGAACATTTTATAAATTTACACATATCTTTAAATTATCAATCACAACAAAAATGTTCACCTGGACAATAAGTGGTCTGTCTTCTGGACATGTTTGCAGTGATTCTTTACGATAAATAGCATCTTTAACAAATACTGATGCATGAAACATTGGTGTATAACATAAATCAGCACCATACTTTCTACTAAGCATACGCCAAGCTAATTCACTTTGGTCCACCATTGGAGCAACCACAAATCTGGGAGACTTCAGAGTTTCTCTCCAAAACTTAAATCCATTTGTCATAGTGGAATTGCTGCTATCATTGGCCATTTATTTATCTTGAGTAAGTCACCTTTTGTGTCAGAAGTTACTGACAATATAAATTTAATGTGTAGATCTAGAAGTAGAATTGTCCTATATTGTAAACATCACCCACGTATGTATACATTTTTTTTAAAAATTGAATAAAATATTGTAAGTAATGTATGCCTATGTAATATATTCCAAAACACTTGTTTTTCAATCAGTGGGTGTAGGGCTTATTCATCTTGATTCACTGCACCTGTTGACATAGAAACATACACTGTATTTATTTGAAATATTTTTATATTTAGCATTATAAGTTATATTCTAAACAATAGTTTATCTCTCCATTGGTCATTTATTTATTGAGTTATTTGCTACATTTCCTAATTAGAGGTCTTAAATGTGGCCTGGCTGGTTGTCGTACAAGTATCCGGGAGCAGTGAAAATATGGAGCCGGACATAGACCATGTTTTTTTATGCACCAGAAATAATTTATGTGCCATGTGCATAATAAGGCATAGGAATTAGTTCACATTATAGTCTGGCCCAGTAACAGCATCTGAAAGACAGTGAATCTGTCCTTTGATATAAAAGTTTGAGAACCAAGTTTTGTCACAAATCCCCTACTAAAAAGTCAATATTTTAGTTTAGGCTAAGCATGGGTAATATAGCCTAGTATTACTACTAACCTATTAAGATTAAGAGCCTAGTATTAATTTCTATACTATGCCTATGCAGGCAGTAATATTTAACGATGTGTCTACTTATCCGGCGACCGGACGAATAATTCTCAAGACATTCGTCCGGCGACCAGGTCATGACCGCCGTAACAAAGTTGGATCAGATATCTGTCCATCAGCCTTGTCACATCAACGTTAATAGTCGATCATAAAACTGGCGTTGGAGATGCGTGGAGGGCGACGATTATACACTTCATTTCAAGAAGAAGAAAAAAAAAAGGGGGAGGGGAGGGAGGAATGCATACTGGAAGTAAGAAATACTGAGAACGAGAGAGAAGGGATAAATATGATAGTGAGGGCGATAAATAATTAAGGCAGGGAGGTTGAAAGTTCATAAAGAAATAGACCCTGCATCTTTATATAGGGCCAATATAATATGGTGTGCTGTTGGAGTAGCCTACTTCTCACGCAATATTAATAGCCTAAAATAAAACTTTTTGACAGTAGATCTATTGACAGTCTACTGGCGAGTATTTGTCTTGTTTTGTTTGGTTCATATTTTAAATTCAGGCAACTAGGTAGAGCTTTATAAGATATTTAAACCAAGATACCGGACTTTTTTTAATTTATATTTTGCTGGCGACCTCTTGTCACAGGACAACATGTCTGCTGGAATAATAAAACATATTCAGTCGTCCGGTGGTCACATGACATGCCCGCCGGAAGAATATCTCCTGCACTATTTGTCAGGTCGCCGGACGTGTACACACTGCCAATATTTGATTAGAAGTTTGCTCTTTAACTTTAAACAAATAATTATAATTATGATTAATATGATATTTGATAGCCTCGTCATAAGCTAAACAGAAACATCTATTACGATCTATGAATAAAAATCAAGATGCTAATGTAACCAACACTTGTTATTAATTGTATGTGTCCAGAGTTTCAGATTACCATGCATGTCATGGAAGCACTGACAGATTGCAGGCTGCCTTTTTTTTTTTTTTACATTACAGAGATATTCGGACGCCCAACAGTTTTGATTTTATTTAATTGACAAAAATAATGGGTTTAAGAGTTGAGGGGGGTGTAAAAAGAATCGTGAACTCAAATTCTCAATCTTGAAAATCTAGCAGTTTTAATCTAGCTTCAACTACAACTCTGCCTCTCGCCTGCTATCCCAGTCAGATCCGCCAGCTAGACCTCATGTCAGGTACAGGTAGGCTAAAATTTTTTTGAATTTATGTAAATTTGACGGTAATCCAATTTCACTTACACATTATGTTTAAAGCGAAGAATGTGCCTAGTAAATAATACATTTATATTAGTATGATGTATGCTCATAAGTAAAGTAGCGTTAGTCCTGTTAGGGAATAGCACAGGTGCTTTTGATTTACAACAAAAGATTTTATTTGTAAGCTCTCCTTTTAAGGAAAATAGTTATAAATGCGATATATAAACCTCTTATGAGGCCTAAATCAAAATAATTAAGATATTTTATAATTGCCCCCCTTCACTCAAGGAGTAAAAATTATTTTAAATAGGGCCTACACAAATTATTAATGCAATTTAAATGACAACTAACTGCTTCTTGTTCGTTTGAAAAAAAATGGAAAAGAAAAAAATTGTGCAAAAATAAAATTATCTATTTATATATCTAAAATATAATTAATTAAAAAAATATATAATTCAAAGTTGAAGGTACCTAAGGTCCTTAATAAACAATTTTTAGTAAAATACTAATGACTAATGCCAATGCCATGTCTAAGTCAAGTGTGGCAGTGGCGTAGATATTTTCCACCCCCTCCCGATAAACAAACTCTGCAACTGAACTAAAATGCCACCCCTCAATATTTGGAAAAAATTGCTACCCGAGAGATGGTCACCCCCTCTAATTATTTCTATGTTTGTTGAGACTTCGTTAAAGAGGATGTACATTTAGTTTAAATAAATTTATCTTTGAAATCAGTGTTTCGCACTTTTTTTTTTTTTTTTTTTTTTTTTTCGACTCCACAAAGTTCACAAAGGGTCGTGCGAGACACCCACGAAGCTTAAGTCTTCATTTTCATGCCCATCAATCGAACAGTTGGAGGGACATTTGTTACAGAAAATGTTATCAATTATCCAAAAATATCCTTCTTATTCTTATTATTATTATTATTAAATAAAATATAAAAAAAATTGCAAATAGATATCCTATTTCAGAGGCTAAAGTAATTGCACCTTCACCCCTCCCAAATGATCTTGGATTGTATTCCCATTATCCCATGTAGGGCGTATGCCTCCGTTCGGCAAAATATTATGAGAATATTAGCAAAAGGTTGACGTCCGAAACATGTGAATGTGCTAAATAATAATGCGAGCGTAACAGCTTTTACCCCATAATGTCACGTGAAATTACTTGAAGTCATGTGACAAGTGGTATCTAAAAATAGTTACAAGGGTAGTAATAACTTTTGTTTACCATAAGTTTTAGGCCTACTAATATTGTTTTTATACACGCTGAACAATACACGAAGGTAAATTTAACAGTGTGCTTAATTAAATTAGTACAAATGGGAAGTCAAAAGTCTGTGCGGTGTCCGTCTGTATAAATAGATGATGATAGTAGGTCTATAATTGAATTAACAGCAATAGATTACGAGTCCGGTCAGTCGGCAGTCGGGGTATAAATAACATAAGTTTTATTAATAAGTTAAGTAATAACAAGTAATAGTGATGACTAAGACTAATTACTAATAACAACACTATAAGATAATATAATTTCTTATTGTCTAATAACTTATATTTTATATATAATGATCAGATCATAAGTCATAAGTAATAAATTGAAATTACTTAAAATCGAAATTTTAAAATTAAAGACCTGACTGATTCAATTTGATTCACTGAGTCAACTTTAATTAATTAAGACTTAAACTTATACTTAGACTTAGTAGTAGTCTAAGTCTATGTCTTGATGATTGATGTTTGAATTTGAATGCAAGACTTAAAGGTAATCTACCACTTCAGCGTCGGCCAAGAAAAAATCCAGTTGTTCCGGTTGGAAGGGCTATTTAAACAACTATTCTTACATTGGAGTCTGTTAATATTTTTGCTTCTGTAGAGAGGCTATAAAGTTATATAGCACACTACTAACACATTTAAATAATTATTACTGCCAAGCTACCGATATGCCAGGAAGAAAAAGAGACTACAATTATTTTTTTTTATCCAGATAACGCGGATGTCCACACACAGAATGTGGAAAACGTGAATGCTCAGAAAGCGTAAACTGAAAAAACAGTTTGGCACAAGAAGCGCCGATGATCTTTCCCCTTCATATTTTCGTGGATTCATGTACCACAACCGTTTTCGTGGAAATTATATTTTTTTAAACTTCATTGTCAACTTGGGGGAGAACTATGCGTAATTCCATGTTAATACATTATCTTCTATTTCAAAAAAATAGTTTTTCTAATTTTAAAAAATTGTCTATTATTATGGGAATGAATACGTACAACCAATGTCATTAAAAATAATATAAGAATAGTTGTTTAAATAGCCCTTCAAACAGGAACAGCTGGATTTTTTCTTGGCTGACGCTCAAGGAGTAGATTACCGACTTAAATTAATTTAAGGCTGCGACTATCTATTCGCACCCGGGTATCAGAAGTGAGAGGTTGGGATTAAAAAAAACCTATTTAAAACATTAATATTATTGCTGGGTTATTGGGTTTGTTATGGCCCTAATTGTCAACACTAAAACTTAGTAATGAGTAATGTCAGTGTTTTTCTGTTAATTATTATTTATTTATAATTTATTAATTTAATTAGTAATTTAAATTTAAATTAATAAACACTTACTTTTAATTTAATTTTAAGTTCATATTTTTATTTTTATTCACTAGGCTGGCTGTCTACTTGTCTGCTATTATCAAAACTGTTTCATTCAATGCAATCAAAGACAAAGCATAAATATTTTGCTCAGTGTGAAAACTGTGATGCAATGATTGTAAATGTATGCCCTTACTGAATGCTATTGATAGGGGCTATTCATAAAAATCCCTCTCTTTTGGAACATTTTGCGCCCCCCTCCCACCCCCCACCCCCCATTGTCACACATTTTAAACACAAATTAGAAATTAGACACTTTATCACACATTTTAAAAATGTAAAAATTTGATTAGGCCTAGTTTTTATTAGTGAATTAGGGATTTAATCTGACCTTAATTAACTGGAACCAATGAATGTTAAATTCCATTATTAAATTATTAATTTATTTATAAAAATGTTTCTTCCCTTAGTTCTGCAATCATGAATTTACAAGGCACATTGTTTGTCATTTCATATACTGACTCAACAATACTTCGTCTTCAAAGGAAAATAAAAAGTTAATAATTTCCCTTTTGTAACTATAAAAAAAAAATGACTACTGGCTTTTCAAGTCATCGACCAAAGTCCTATGGTGCTATCTCCAGAAGTCATACTGAGGATAGAGAGTACCTTATACCACCACCACTGGAAGTAGATTCAGACGAAAGAGACGATGGGTCATATAATCAGTTGGTAAGTGCTAACAAAACACATTTAATAGCCATTAATACAATTGTTGTTTGAAATATTAATTAGCGGTCACCACTCGGGGCTATCTTAACAGAATTATCTGCATTATCTGAGGTTTGAAAGTTCAGAACTTGAAGTTATGTTTTCAAATTTTCACTCTTACTGAAAAGTATCTCTTTCTTTGACGTGTCCTATCTCTTTTAACCTGCCAACCCCCACAAAAGGGGGAATAACATGCTTGCTTGATATCTGGTAAGGCTTGCAGGTCGCTCTTTAGGAAGTCAGCCAGTACATGATTCCTCAACTATAACCCCTGGCAAGCTAAGTAAGTCTCCCCCATCTATTCAAATCACTATTTTTTTTTACTGATTCTGGATTCTACACCTGGTGTTAGGAATTAAATTTTATCATAAATTCCTGAAGATAGGTTTTCACATTAATCATTAATTGTATACAAAGATTCATAGCATCATGAAATTTTCACAGCCTCTTGACTGTTGGACTGTAGCTGAATATTAATTTGATCTTTTCCGTTTTGCAAGTAGAGCAACACGAACATAAAGTCCCATTACTTAAATAAGAAAGCGATTCTTAACATGCATAGATAAGTATGGGGCCAGTATGCGGTTAGGGAGCCCAGGGGCAACAACCCAGTAAAAGATTTGCAAAATCTAAACTGTAAGCGTTCTGTTAATGATTTTTCAAGCCTGTTAATAGTAGTCAAGCTGCTATATAGCTAGCCAGAAATAGTGTAATCGATTGCGCTAGTAGACTATGTCAAGAATGAAAAAGTTCACTCAGTAACTTTGTGATTGAAAGAAATAAAAACATGGTGTTTTGTTTTCTAGCAACAAATCAACTTGTTTACTATGAAAATAATAAAAGGAAACATTTTTTTTGCTGACTAATTTCAATATTTAAAAAAAAGAATTATTTTTTTTAGGTAAAAATCTACCTTTTAGAACTGTCAAGGCCTTTAACCCTTATTTATAAAATTTTAGTTATGGCATAAGTTATCCCCCCCCCCCCCCCCCC
>CAXITT010000100.1:19049-46993 GCA_964033795.1 Lymnaea stagnalis | reverse complement strand
CCCAAGCATTTTATGTTTTTTTTTTCATTGATCAGTTTCTTGCACCACTGTAACACTACCGTGTCATTATCTGGTGTCAGTAATAAAAGGTAGACAGATCGTCTACTGTGTGTGGCATTGAAGAAGCTTGAAATGAATATACAACCTTTAAATAATTTTTTTTTTTTTTTTTTTTTTTACGGGGAATCTGCTAAGGACTGAAATTGTTCCGTGTGTAAACCAAATTGTGCTGTTGAGACATAGCTAACTGCTACGCTCATAAAATGCGCCCGCCCAATCGGTGACGTATTTTTACTAAATCACAAGCTTGAGATTTTCCTTACCTCACATAAATTTACGATATAAAGCTGGTAATAAACATTTTTTTTTTTTAAACGGAACAGTTAAGCCCTATAGGGGCACCAAAAACACCCTTCATGCACGCCCCTGAACTAGGTGATATTTCTTATCTAATATTCATTCCCCTCTTATTCCACGCCATGAGTTGTAGTCTCTTCAAATGCAAGACAGAAAGTCCGGATATTTAAAAGATGTGATTGCATTAAACAGCTAATCTTTTGTTGAAGAAAATATTTCACATATTTTTATTTTTATTGAAAGCACGCTGATTGGCGACCATAGAGTAAAGCTTTGGCTAAACGTTCGTGCACGAAACAAAAGTGCACCGAAAACTTGCCTTAACGGGTGTTTGAAAGTGCACCGTTCCGAATTAAGGATTATTTTTTAAAAAAATAAATAACTACACCAAAAAATAACTTATCTTGAACATCCCTGAAAGGCATTTTAGAATATGTTTTTGTTTTAATCGCATTACTCTCTACATCAGAATTTATTTTTAAATCATTACACTCTACATTAGAATTTTATTATTAATTCATCACTCTCTACATTATAATTTATTTTTAACTCATTACTCTCTACATTAGAATTTTATTCTTAACTCATTACTCTCTACATTAGAATTTATTTTTAACCCATTACTTTCTACATCAGAATTTATTTTTAACTCATTACTCTCTACATTAGAATTTTATTCTTAACTCATTACTCTCTACATTAGAATTTATTTTTAACCCATTACTTTCTACATCAGAATTTATTTTTAAATCATTACTCTCTACATTAGAATTTTATTATTAATTCATTACTCTCTACATTAGAATTTATTTTTAACTCATTACTCTCTACATTAGAATTTTATTCTTAACTCATTACTCTCTACATTAGAATTTATTTTTAACCCATTACTTTCTACATCAGAATTTATTTTTAACTCATTACTCTCTACATTAGAATTTTATTTAAATGTAATACGTTTAAAATAAAGTTAAAAATTGATTTGATTTTTCCAAGACAGCTTAGTACAAAGTCTAAGTTTAGTGCGGGCTCAAAGATTAGTGCAGAGTCAAAGATTAGTGCAGAGTCAAAGATTAGTGCAGAGTCAAAGATTAGTGCAGAGTCAAAGATTAGTGCAGAGTCAAAGATTATTGCAGAGTCAAAGATTAGTGCAGAGTCAAAGATTAGTGCAGAGTCAAAGATTAGTGCAGAGTCAAAGATTAGTGCAGAGTCAAAGATTAGTGCAGAGTCAAAGATTAGTGCAGAGTCAAAGATTAGTACAGATTCAAAGCTTAGGTTTTTTTGTTTGTTTTTTCCTTGAAGAGTTCCCTAGTACATTATACTTTATTATCAGCCAATAATGTAACATTATTTAGATTCCATACGATATGTTGATAAAGTACGAATGTATAGTACGAATTTATAGTACAAGAAAGTTGTGTGTACTTTCTCTCTGAATGAATTTCCCCCTCTAATAATACGTTTCCTACACCCCCTCCCCCGGGCCGCTTAATAGCACATATCCGTATTTTACTAATAACTTGTATTTTTTTTTTAAATAATCTTGTATATACTGTATAGAGAAAGATACACAACTTCTGTTAATCTCCGTCACTTCTTTGATATATTTTTATGTGACCTGAATGTATTTATTTAATTGTATTTTTGTTGCACATTCTGGACTAGTGAAAATTCAATAAGGTTTTTGTTAGCTCTCCCCCCCCCCCCCCCACTTTTTTTTTTTTTTTGCTGCCCCCCCCCCCCCCCCCTTTTTTTTTTTTTTGGCCATTGTCATTCGTTTGGAATATGCCAAAATTTTAAATAATTAAATGTGGAATACCAAATGACAGAGGAACGAAGAGGATGCATCACCAGTACCCCAGAGGAAAAAGGCTCAAAGGCAGACCTAGGTGTAGGTGGATAGATGATGTGGAAAAAGATCTACAGCAACTGAAAGTCCAAGCATGGAGAAGAAAGGCATTAGTTAGGCCTGAGTGGAAGGAAGTGGTGAGGCAGGCCAAAGCCCTACATGGTCTGTAGCGCCACAGGGATGGGTGAAATATGGAATAGTTGTGGCCTTGTGGCAACATGTCAAAACATTCAACATTAAAGTCATTGCTATACGGACTATTCAACAACAGATTTGAAAAAAAAAAAAGTCAAAATGTTGACCTCAAGACCAATTATAGCTTCTACATTGCTCTAGAACATTAATGAGTTCGATCTAACCTGAGCAATGTTTCCCAAAGTGGGTTACACCTACCCCTGGGGGTACAGGAAGAGTTTGATGGGGGTACGCGCTGCAAAGGGGGAAAAGATAATTTTTTTATTGTAATTAAAGTGTGAGCAATTTTTTTTTTGACGAGGGGTACTCAGAGTTACGAAAATTATAGAATGGGGTACACGGATGCCGAAATTTTTGGGAAACACTGAACTAGAGGCACGAAGCCACCAAACAAGTGACCCTTCTCTCCCTATTAAAACCAGGGTCTCTTAAAGCGCTGATCTCGGTTTTCCAACCGAATAAGCCCGTCACCTAATGTTGCGTAACTCGAATGTATAATGGACAGTGTGACGGTGAAGCCTGAGGGGCTCACAGCTGCTTCGCCTGAACAGACAACGGTTGACCCCAACCAAGTTACAACACTGCTGTCTTCTGAACTTTTCAGGTTCATCTCATCACACACACAAAAATGGTTGCTCACTTTACTGGCGAATTTACTTTATTCCGAGTGGTGGTTGTGGCTGAGTGGTGTGGTTGCGGCCCAGTGGTGGGTGTGGTTGTGGCCGAGTTGTGGATGCGGCCGAGTGGTGGTTGCGGCCCACTGGTGGGTGTGGTTGAGGCCGAGTTGTCGTTGTGGTTTCGGCCCAGTGGTGGGTGTGGTTGTGGCCGAGTGCTGGATGCGGCCGAGTGCGGCCCAGTGGTGGGTGTGGTTGTGGCCGAGTTCTGGATGCGGCCGAGTGCGGCCCAGTGGTGGGTGTGGTTGTGGCTGAGTTGTGGATGCGGCCGAGTGCGGCCCAGTGGTGGGTGTGGTTGTGGCCGAGTGCGGCCCAGTGGTGGGNTCGGCCCAGTGGTGGGTGTGGTTGTGGTCGAGTGCTGGATGCGGCCGAGTGCGGCCCAGTGGTGGGTGTGGTTGTGGCTGAGTTGTGGATGCGGCCGAGTGCGGCCCAGTGGTGGGTGTGGTTGTGGCCGAGTGCGGCCCAGTGGTGGGTGTGGTTGTGGCCGAGTTGTGTTTGTGGCCGAGTGGTGGTTGCGGCCCAGTGGTGGATGTGGTTGTGGCCGAGTGGTGGGTGTGGTTGAGGCCGAGTGGTGGATGTGGTTGTGGCCGAGTGGTGGTTGTGGCCGAGTGGTGCTAAGAGCCATACTTGAAAAAGAACATGAAACTGCGCCACTCGGATCCTCCTCCTCTCTCTCTCCCCCTCCCCCCTTCCGAACTAGACAACCTGGCCAGGAGCCATCAACGATGTTCGCACCAAGGGTTTCTCCTTCAACTCGAGTCCTTCATTCGGTCCTGACAAATTTCTTCATTGACGGACTTAGCATTATGGGGAATGACAACAAAGCTCAAGGTATCGTTTCATCTATATGTTATAGTCCTCGTTTATTGTGTCGATTGCAAATATATTTCGCCATTCCGAAGCACACCGTGCTGGTTCTTCTTAATTCTTACCCGTACATTTGTAATGTACTTAAGAAGTTCAAGGTCGATGTTTTTTTTTTTTTTTAATTGTACCTATGAAGACATTGAGATTTGTATTCCGTGTTTCCATAATTAAAGCGTAACCTACATTGTTTTATCTCCACACATTGTGTCTTATTAACCCACTTGAAAGCTTTATCGCAGTCCAACACTCTTATAATGTGTGCATTCTTTTTTTTTTTAATTTAAAAAAAAAAGGTATTTTTATTCGTTACTGCATTATTAAGACGAGAGAAGGGTACGATCTTTGCCAAGTTATTTTTGTTGATTTTAATATATTTTTAAATATTTTTTTCGATTCTCAAATTGCAATTCGTTAGACCAATCCTGCACAACATACGGCCCGCGGGCCGCATGTGGCCCGCAAGCACCCACTCTGTGGCCCGCGAGGTAACGAAAAACTCTTTATTCTTATTATTTTCTTAATAGCTTTCCCCCTGACCTATATTCTTTTTGGACCGCAAAAGCCCTGTCTTATTTTCTTTTGGTCCGCACAAGTTTTTCATAATGTATTACGGCCCGCCTTACATTTTGAGTTGTGCCGGCCTGCATTAAACCTATCATATTGGAACACCTATTAATTCTGTTCATATCTCTGCAAATTTTTGTTATGGACAGACTCGCCGCTACCACCAGGCGTCTCAGACTGAGCTCTACTTCCATGCCACATGTGTTACCGGCCGGTACTGGTAAAGATCACGTGCCTGTTCAAGGGAATGCTACTCCCGTTAATTAAAGCTTACGATGTCACCCCCAAAGGGCGTGGGGGGGTCACATTGATCGCGGGCCTGAGACACCCCCAGCTTAGGGAGGAATTAAAACACTCGTGAGAGGGTCCTTAAATATGTTCACATGCCCCACCATTCTTCCCCCCCCCCCAAACCCCATTTCCATTTTATGCACTTTTTAAAGCAGAGAGAGCAAAGATGTTTACCTCGCGGGGAGAAATGTCAATGATACATGTAAGGATTTTTTAAATATTAGCTTGGGAAATTACCCTTTTCAAGGTAATGTTCACATTTTTATTTGGAATGCTCATATTTTTAGGGAAATTTCATAATTAAGGCAATGTTCATATTTTTAAATGAATGCTCATCTTTAATATGTTAAGGGAGTGTTAATATTTGCAGTGCCATGAAATGTGACACGTTTCTTGAGAGAGTAGTTACATTTTTTTTTTAACGGTTATCTTCGAAAGGCTTAATGGTAATCATTCTAGAAAATTAACGAGTAGTCATTGTTTAATCTAGGCGGCATTCTGTTTAAACTAGGCGGCATTCTGTTTAAACTAGGGGACATTCTGTTTAAACTAGACGGCGTTCTGTTTAAACTAGGCGGCATTCTGTTTAAACTAGGCGGCATTTTGTTTAAACTAGGGGACATTCTGTTTAAACTAGGGGACATTCTGTTTAAACTAGGCGGCGTTCTGTTTAAACTAGGCGGCATTCTGTTTAAACTAGTCGGCATTCTGTTTAAACTCAAAGGCATTCTGTTTAAACTAGGCGGCATTCTGTTTAAACTCAAAGGCATTCTGTTTAAACTAGTCGGCATTCTGTTTAAACTCAAAGGCATTCTGTTTAAACTAGTCGGCATTCTGTTTAAACTCAAAGGCATTCTGTTTAAACTAGTCGGCATTCTGTTTAAACTCAAAGGCATTCTGTTTAAACTAGTCGGCATTCTGTTTAAACTCAAAGGCATTCTGTTTAAACTAGTCGGCATTCTGTTTAAACTCAAAGGCATTCTGTTTAAACTAGTCGGCATTCTGTTTAAACTCAAAGGCATTCTGTTTAAACTAGTCGGCATTCTGTTTAAACTCAAAGGCATTCTGTTTAAACTAGTCGGCATTCTGTTTAAACTCAAAGGCATTCTGTTTAAACTAGTCGGCATTCTGTTTAAACTCAAAGGCATTCTGTTTAAACTAGTCGGCATTCTGTTTAAACTCAAAGGCATTCTGTTTAAACTAGTCGGCATTCTGTTTAAACTCAAAGGCATTCTGTTTAAACTAGTCGGCATTCTGTTTAAACTCAAAGGCATTCTGTTTAAACTAGTCGGCATTCTGTTTAAACTCAAAGGCATTCTGTTTAAACTAGTCGGCATTCTGTTTAAACTCAAAGGCATTCTGTTTAAACTAGTCGGCATTCTGTTTAAACTCAAAGGCATTCTGTTTAAACTAGTCGGCATTCTGTTTAAACTCAAAGGCATTCTGTTTAAACTAGTCGGCATTCTGTTTAAACTCAAAGGCATTCTGTTTAAACTAGTCGGCATTCTGTTTAAACTCAAAGGCATTCTGTTTAAACTAGTCGGCATTCTGTTTAAACTCAAAGGCATTCTGTTTAAACTAGGCGGCATTCTGTTTAAACTCAAAGGCATTCTGTTTAAACTAGTCGGCATTCTGTTTAAACTAGTCGGCATTCTGTTTAAACTAGGCGGCATTCTGTTTAAACTAGTCGGCATTCTGTTTAAACTCAAAGGTATTCTGTTTAAACTAGTCGGCATTCTGTTTAAACTAGGCGGCATTCTGTTTAAACTAGGCGGCATTTTGTTTAAACTAGGGGACATTCTGTTTAAACTAGACGGCATTCTGTTGAATTTATCAGACTGTCACTGCAGAGTCCAGAATTCTAAAATTGCCACGAGCTAACACATGAGAACACTAGAGCTAAAAATAACCCGATGTTAACAACGAATAAAGCTGGTTAGGTTCAGAATTAAAGTGGTTAGGCTCAGAATCAAAGCTGGTTAGGTTCAGAATTAAATTGGTTAGGATCAGAATCAAAGCTGGCTAGGTTCAGAATTATTAAAGCTGGTTAAGTCCACAATTAAAGCTGATTAGGTTTAGAATGAGAGAGGGGGGGGGGGTTAGTTTTTGAAGATTAAGTCTAGCCACACACAAACAAAACATACCGTACTAAAAAAATAATAATTTAGAAAAATCTTTTGTTGGATTCTAATTTTTGCCAGTTGACCCCTTACTTGAAAGTGAAATTATATTATTAGAGGCGTTCCAAAGTCTCCGGCAGTCATTCTAATGACCTTATCCTATACATACCGTGTGTCCAATTTTTTCCAATAAATCCCGTTGAGAAAACGAAGGATGCCGTTATAATAGTAGCCATTGCGTGATTTATTATGCAAAGTTCAAGGGTCACTTACATTCAACGCTAAACAAACAAAGCTAAAGGGGGCGGGGGGAGGGGGGTGGGGCATCAGCCGAGGGATGTTTCATAGTGTTGATCATGCACGACGCAAAGCAACGCACCAAAGACATTTGTGAGCATCCACAAAAGCCAGGAACTCCGTTCGAACACACACACACACACACAAAGACTCCGCTCCAAGTGCAAACGTGATCCCCAAGTTCTGACCACACAATGGTTCACTGGAGAACCTAGCAGCTGTTCTAACCATACAATGATTCACTCCAAAACCTAACAGTTATTCTGACCACACAATGCAAACTTACACCCTAGAACCTAACAGCTGTTCTGACCACACAATCCCAGCATACACTAAAGAACCTAACAGATGTTCTGACCACACAATCCCAGCATAGACTAAAGAACCTAACAGATGTTCTGACCACACAATCCCAACATAGACTAAAGAACCTAACAGATGTTCAGACCACACAATGATTCACTGAACACTTTGCTACACACCAATTTGGGGGACAGCAAAAACTCAAAGACTGAAAACAACATGTGCAATACAATCAAATCAAATGTCCATGTATTTGGATCTATAGAAGCAACATAATATCTTATCTTATCTTTGTATATTTCAGCCCGTTACTAACGGTTTTGTAGATAACAGCTCAGGACCTGGTAAGAGAGGAGATGGGGAGTACGAGGCGAAGGGTGGTGACATGGGGTCGGTGTCCATCAAGGGCAAGGTCAAGAAATGCTGCCAGGAGACTTTTACCATAGAGAATGCTCTCAACAAGTTCCCCATTGTCAAGTGGCTGCCCAAGTACAGGTACTTCAGAGTTACTAGTCGTTGTATAGGCCTGGCGTGTGGCTGCCCAAGTACAGGTACTACAGAGTTACTAGTCGTTAAATAGGCCTGGCGTGTGGCTGCCCAAGTACAGGTACTACAGAGTTACTAGTCGTTGTATAGGCCTGGCATGTGGCTGCCCAAGTACAGGTACTACAGAGTTACTAGTCGTTGTATAGGCCTGGCGTGTGGCTGCCCAAGTACAGGTACTACAGAGTTACTAGTCGTTATATAGGCCTGGGGTGTGGCTGCCCAAGTACAGGTACTTCAGAGTTACTAGTCGTTAAATAGGCCTGGCGTGTGGCAGCCCAAGTACAGGCACTTCAGAGTTACTAGTCGTTATATAGGCCTGGCGAGTGGCTGCCCAAGTACAGGCACTTCAGAGTTACTAGTCGTTATATAGGCCTGGGAGGTGGCTGCCCAAGTACAGGTACTACAGAGTTACTAGTCGTTGTATAGGCCTGGAGTGTGGCTTTACTAGTCGTTATATAGGCCTGGCGAGTGGCTGCCCAAGTACAGGCACTTCAGAGTTACTAGTCGTTATATAGGCCTGGGGTGTGGCTGCCCAAGTACAGGTACTACAGAGTTACTAGTCGTTGTATAGGCCTGGCGTGTGGCAGCCCAAGTACAGGCACCTCAGAGTTACTAGTCGTTGTATAGGCCTGGGGTTTGGCTGCCCTAGTACAGGTACTACAGAGTTACTAGTCGTTATATAGGCCTGGCATGTGGCTGCCCAAGTACAGGCACTTCAGAGTTACTAGTCGTTATATAGGCCTGGCATGTGGCTGCCCAAGTACAGGCACTTCAGAGTTACTAGTCGTTATATAGGCCTGGCATGTGGCTGCCCAAGTACAGGTACTACAGAGTTACTAGTCGTTATATAGGCCTGGGGTGTGGCTGCCCAAGTACAGGTACTACAGAGTTACTAGTCGTTAAATAGGCCTGGCGTGTGGCTGCCCAAGTACAGGTACTGCAGAGTTACTAGTCGTTGCATAGGCCTGGCGTGTGGCTGCCCAAGTACAGGTACTACAGAGTTACTAGTCGTTGCATAGGCCTGGAGTGTGGCTGCCCAAGTACAGGTACTACAGAGTTACTAGTCGTTATATAGGCCTGGGGTGTGGCTGCCCAAGTACAGGTACTACAGAGTTACTAGTCGTTATATAGGCCTGGGGTGTGGCTGCCCAAGTACAGGTACTACAGAGTTACTAGTCGTTGTATAGGCCTGGCGTGTGGCAGCCCAAGTACAGGCACCTCAGAGTTTCTAGTCGTTGTATAGGCCTGGCGTGTGGCAGCCCAAGTACAGGCACTTCAGAGTTACTAATCTTTACATCGGCCTGGCGTTAAGTGTATACGAACTGGGTTCAGGCAAGATGGACATGAACCAAATTGACATAAACCAGATTGACATGCATGAACACTATTGACATGAACAGATTAACTTGAATAAGATTGACATGAACCAGAGTGACATGAACTGGATCGACATGAACAATATTGACATGAACACAATTGACATTAACAGATTGACATGAACCATATTGACATGAACACAATTGACATGAACAGATTGATATGAACAAGATTGACATGAACACAATTGACATGAACCAGATTGACATGAACCAGATTGACATGAACCAGATTGACATGAACAAGATTGACATGAACACAATTGAGATGAACCAGATTGACATGACCATGATTGAAATGAACAAGATTGACTTGAACAAGATTGACATGAACGAGATTGACATGAATAAGATTTACGTGAACACGATTGACTTGCAAGAACAATATTGACATAATCATGTCAGTTTCTCCCACCATTGCTCTGTTAATTATTTTATAAATCTAATGATACCCCCCCTACTCCTTTTCTTCTTTGTAAATATACACACACCTTAGATTCATTCACACAGAAATCCTGCTGGCCTTGTAGATTTTTCCTACTTTAAATAACTAATTCCTCATTTCCCCCACATGAACAGGTGTAACACATTCCAAAGTGATCTTATTGCTGGTATCACAGTGGGTCTGACGGTCATTCCACAAGGTCTGGCTTATGCTCAAGTTGCCGACCTCCCACCACAGGTAACTGACCTCACACACCAGGTAACTGACCTCCACCACAGGTAACTGACCTCACACCACAGGTAACTGACCTCCCACCACAGGTAACTGACCTCCCACCCCAGGTAACTCACCTCCCACCCCAGGTAACTGACCTCCCACCCCAGGTAACTCACTTCCCACCCCAGGTAACTGACCTCCCATCACAGGTAATGCACCTCCCACCCAAGGTAACTGACCTCCCATCTCAGTTAACTCACCTCCCACCTAAGGTAACTGACCTCCCACCCCGGTAACTCATTTCCCACCCCAGGTAACTCATCTTCCATCACAGGTAATGCACCTCCCACCCAAGGTAATGCACCTCCCATCCCAGGTAACTCACTTCCCACCTAAGGTAACTGACCTCCCACCCCAGGTAACTCACTTCCCACCCCAGGTAACTCATTTCCCATCACAGGTAATGCACCTCCCACCCAAGGTAGCTGACCTCCCATCCCAAGTAACACTGTCAGCCTAAAAATTCTGGCTTCAATGAGAATAAATCACAAGTTATTAAACTAAGCCTTCTAACTTTTGCCTGTTTCCACATCAAATAAACAAAGACTTCACTTGAGTTGGTTTAATACAAATCTGATGGAAGTTTCATTATTTATTTAAAATATGGAGAGGGAAAAAAAAAAAAAAAAATTTTTTTAGGATTTTAATATTTATATTTTTTAATGAAAATTGTAACCCTGATATTATTATCTGGGTTATCTAATTAAACCATCGCATACACAACTCGTTAGAACTAGATGATCAGTGGTGGTATTTAAACTCTTCACATTATTACCGAAATAACTTCACACATGTTACATGCATGGAGACTCAAATCCACATGAGATTATTGTGAAACATTACTTCATTGTAATTCACAGGTAATCAATATACTTTCTTAAGAATAATAATTCATGATCATGTTACTGAAAAATAGGTTCCCGCCCGCAGACAAGAAATGACTTCATCCAACTCGCTGCCCTTTTTTTTATTTTTATGCCAATATAGGCCGTCCATCAGTACCCCTATCAGCTGTATCCCTGCTCTAACACGCTTTATAATACGCATTACACTATAGCAATCAAACACCAGATGTCGTGCTGTTACGAAAATAATTATTATAATGCTTCAGAGTTGTCAATGACACAAAACACGTTCAGCTGGCAAAGCAATACAAAAATATTTTAGGATAAACTACTATTGATTCTTTTGTGTTTAACATATCATTTTTGTGTTAAATTGTTAAATATTAAATTTGGGTGTGTTAAATATATAATTTTTTGTTAAATATGTAATTTTTGTGTTAAATTGTTAAATATATAATTTTTGTGTTAAATTGTTAAATATATAATTTTTGTGTTAAATTGTTAAATATATAATTTTTGTGTTAAATTGTTAAATATATAATTTTTTTGTTAAATATGTACCATAATAAAGTTAAACATATGTTCACAACAAAAATGTTTAAATTAATCTACTTTAGTATTTAGTTTTGCATGTTTTATAAAAAATATGAAAAAAAACATTCACCTGCTCTGTCCCCAGTATGGCCTCTATTCTGCCTTCGTGGGATGCTTCGTCTACTGTGTTCTGGGCACTTCCAAGGACATTACCCTCGGCCCAACAGCCATCTTGTCCCTGATGACCGCTACGTTTGGAACATCTGTGTCCCCTGAATTACCCACTGGTGGGAAGGATCCAACACTGACTATTGTGCTGACAATGTTCACAGGCCTGATACAACTAGTCTTGGGAATTTTAAAACTTGGTAATGCTTTTGATATGGTTTCATGTGTTTAATTTTGTTAGGGTTATAAAATGTAATATATAATGGCCATTTTTTAAATTATTGTACCAAAACTGGTGGGTACATAAGGGTTATATTATCATATCATTTCCTAATATGTTGTTACAAACAAGTATTTTATTGTCATATCCTAACCCAACACATTCTTACATACCAATCATATTATCATATCCTAACCCAATACATTGTTACATACCAACCATATTATCATATCCTAACCCAACACATTGTTAAATACCAACCATATTATCTTATCCTAACTTAATACATTGTTACACACCAACCATATTATCATATCCTAACCCAATACATTGTTACATACCAATCATATTATCATATTCTAGCCCAACACATTATTATCCCATAAAAGTAACACATAATTGTTCATTCACATACTCCTTGTTTCAGGTATACTAGTCAATTTTATTTCCTATCCCGTCATCAACGCCTTCACATCGGCAGCAGCTATCACCATTGCATTTGGACAAGTTAAGGCAAGTATCAAGTTCAGATAAATAAGTGGGTTTGGTTTGGGAGGAGAACGATTAGGGCGGGGGGGGGGGGGGGGGGGAAGAAAAGAGAAATGAATCCTCCAAGCTGTTAGCCAATTGAAAACTACTAAAAATATATTGTCATGCTATTGTTGCTTTGATCCTAGTCATATTGTGGATTGTAACTGGCTCTATTTGAATTTTCCCTTTTATATATATATATATATATATATATATATATATGCCTGTTTTTTTACAATTTGTAGAATATATTTGGACTAAAGAAAATTCCAGACCAATTTATCTACACTGTGTACGAAACCTTCAAGAACCTTCCAAAAACCAAGTATGTGAAACTCTGTCCATGGAGTGTTCTTTTTTTTTTTTAATTGGGATAAGTTTTCATTTAAGTTTGAAGCTGATAGTCAAGTGGCTGTTGGGGAGGGTTGAATCTCCCTTTCAATTTTTTTATATTTTCTTAATACGAATTATTACTCAATATAAATGTTATTGATATGTTGCAAAGCTGCTTTCCATTTTAAAAAGATGAGAAAGCAATTTTAAATGCTGTGTGCATTTTAAAAAATACATTTGTTGACATTTATTAAAAATTAAAATTTGGGAACCATTTTTATTAACAACCAGATCAGTCAACCATATTAATTGAATAGAATTTTTCCATCTTGTAATTTAAAAAACATAGATCACGTTTTTGTCGCACACTAGATTTTACTGTACACTGTTAACGTCTATGAGTATTTGTGTTTGTAATGTCAGCAAAGCATGACTGGTGAAACTAATTGTTGCAGAGTGTGGGACATGACCATGGGTCTCATTTGTCTCGTTGTTGTCATTTTGATGAAGAAGTTGAGAGAGATTAAATGGGCCGGTGCAAATGACCCGGACCTTCAGATCCCCATAGCTGTGTTGGTGTTTAGGAAAGCTTTGTGGATCATTGGAACTGGTAAGCCAGGTCATGATAAAATGTTTCTAAAATTTAACATCATTGAATTGTATAGCGTCATTGTCGATTCAAAATCTTCTGACCAACTCCTATTTTGGCTTTACATTTTTTAATGATTTTTTTTTTTCGGCTTTAAATTTTAAACCAATTTAACTTTTTTTTATTTTTTTTTTTTTTTGTTTTAAATTTTTATTTAATTTAATTTTTTTTTTTTTTTTTTTTTTGAAGCTAGCTAAACTAGATTTTTACATTGAGTACCAAATACATTTCTCATTAAAATTACCATTTCCTTAAATATTTTATACTATTATATTTAATTTAAGTAATTAACACATTGCTTACCTGTACTTCTGATGATGGCAGCCTCCAATGCCATCGTTGTAATCACCGCCGCCGGCATAGTTGCCATCATGGAGAGCCAGGGTATAAAAGGAGATATTTCCGTCACTGGGAACATCACCGGCGGGATGCCACCAGTCTCATTTCCCAAATTTGAAATCAATAATGGAAATGTCACCATGAACGCTGGAGAAATATTTTCTGTAGGTCTATTTGTTTTGTTGTTTTTTTTAAATTGTTCGACAAATGTACTTTTAAAAGTGAATATTTTAATTTGAAATCAACAATGGAAATGTCACCAGGAATACTGGTGAAATATTTTCAGTAGATCTATTTGTTTTGTTTTTTTTTTTAAATTGTTTGACAAATGTACTTTTAAAGGTGAATATTTTAACTGGAAGTTTATTGTTAAACATTCTATTATTTTGTTATTTTAAACAGATCATTTGAGACCCAATGAAAAGTAAGGCTCCTATCAGTTTTTTTAAAAATACTTTATATTAACTTCGCTTTTGTTTCGTGGAAAATCTTTAGATGGCTAATTGACCCCTTTCCCATCAACCTTTCGAGCTGAAACTTGGCACATATATTAGTTGCTGATGACAACACATTATATAGAATTTTCAAGGACATGAAAAAAAAGTGCTGTTCCGAGCCATGAGGGCGAGCACTAATTGGGATTCTTATAACTTATAAAGTGCGTTACTTGTCTACGTATTTTGTCAAAGTTTCAGCCCCCTCCCCCCACCATTGCTCAATATTACATTTTATAAAGGATTTATATGAAAAACTTTGTGTTTAGGGGCCGTTTCATTTATTTTCTAGGTTTATTTTTAGACATGAATCAGGGATCGTATTGGATATTCCTACATTACTTAATTCTTATTACATTTTGATTGGATCGTCTGAATTGTCACCAAAAAAAAATGTATTAAATTAACAGACTCTGGGAGCTGGACTGGCCATCGTGCCACTGTTGGCCGTGGTTGAAACCATGGCCATCGGGAAGGCATTTGGTGAGTTAGAATTTTTGTTTTACATGCAAGTAATACTTTATTTTAAACTTGGATTGGAAGATATTTTTTATTGTTATTTGAACGTGAACTGACGTTTGTCTTGCTATTTTTATGTTACTTTGCACGGGCTTAATGTTAGCTTTATATAAATCAGTGGCTCTCATGTTCCATTCAACAGCACGAGTCAACAACTATAAGATTGACCCCACCCAAGAACTCATTGCCATCGGTGTATCAAACATTGTCAGCTCATTCTTTTCATCCTACCCTATAACAGGCAGCTTTTCCAGGTACGGACATCATTCTCTTTTTTTTCCTTGTTTAATTTTTAAAAATTTTACATTTATTGTTAATAGATATAAAAGTAGTACCAACGGGTGTCAAAGCAGTTCAGACATTAATTACCAAAGGGGTATGGTACGCAGAAGTATCAAACTATTATGCCCTAGTATCAAAGTAGTACAGATAAGTATCAAAGTGGTACAGGCATGTCTCAAAGAAGTACAAACAGGTATCAAAGTAATATGGATTTCTTTTAAAATAGTAAAAGTAGTACAGACAAGTGTCAAAGAAGTACAGACAAGTATCAAAGTAGTATGTATACGTATCAAAGTAATATGGACTAGTATTAAAGTAGTACAGACAAGTGTCAAATTAGTACAGACAAGTGTCAAAGTAGTACAGACAAGTGTCAAAGTAATATGGGCTAGTATCAAAGTAGTACAAACAAGTATCAAAGTAGTACAGACAAGTATCAAAGTAGTACAGACAAGGGTCAAAGTAGTACAGACAAGTATAAAAGTAGTACAGACAAGTATCAAAGTAGTACAGACAAGTATCAAAGTTATATGGGCTAGTATCAAATTAGTACAAACAAGTATCAAAGTAGAACAGACAAGTATCAAAGAAGTATCAAAGTAATATGGGCTAGTATCAAAGTAGTACAGACAAGTGTCAAAGTAGTACAGACTAGTATCAAAGTAGTACAGAAAAGTATCAAAGAAGTACAAACAAGACGTTAGTATCAAAGTAATATGGGCTAGTATCAAAGAAGTACAGTGGGTCTCAAAATCTGTTTCGTTTTTTAGGACCGCTGTGAACTCTCAGTGTGGCGTGCGCACACCCATGGGAGGGGTCTGGACGGGTGGCCTTGTGATCCTGGCCCTGTGCGTCCTGACACCGTGGTTTTACTACATTCCCAAGTCGGCCCTGGCTGCGGTCATTATCGCTGCAGTCATACAGATGGTTGAGTTCCATACCATTCCAATCCTTTGGCGAGCCAATAGTAAGTGAATTGATAGGTGCAGCAGATCTTTAAGATAGATGAATAATTTGATAAACAGACTCTAGTATCTACTGGGTTTTTTTTTTTAATTAATTATGTCCATTCTCTATTTTTCTTTCAATTCAGGAAAAAACACCAATAAGTTACAGAATAGGAGTAGTCTTGAAAGTCTATGAATATCATGCAGTTCTCCTTAAGGGGTCTGCTTCTCAAAGAGTAACTTGATTGTCTTAGACAACATCAAACATTCCATAGAAAATTCTTCTTTTTTTTTTTTCTTTTTTTTTTAATCATTTAGTTTAAATGAACACCTACTTAGTAACTGTCAAGAAATGTTTTGTTCATGTCTTATCTCAACAGAATGGGATCTTGTTCCATACTTCATCACGTTCTTTTGTTCATTGCTGGTGGGTATAGAGGTAAGTTCTGCTACGATGCGGACACCCTCCTGAAGCCCCCCCCCCCCCACACACACCCCCTTTCTCCAAATCTTCTATTGACTTTACAAACATATAAGTTTGATAACACAAATTAATTTAATAATTAGTCCCAGTAAACTTTTTTGGGGGGGGGGGGGGGGGGGGGAGAATTACAGATGACTGAACATTTCTTGTATGTTGGTAGTTTCTTCAAAATGTGACTTCTTAACATTTCTTGTATGTTGATGATTACTTCAAAATTTGACTTCTTAAAATTTCTTGTACTTAAAATTTCTTGTATGTTGGTAGTTTCTTCAAAATGTGACTTCTTAACATTTCTTGTATGCTGGTGATTACTTCAAATGTGACTTCTTACCAGCATTCTAATATATTCATTACAGTTTAGACTCATGTGTAGGCAATAGACCTAATGACACCAGCCATAGACTTAGTGACACCAGCCATAGACCTAATGACACCCGCCATAGTTTAGTATACAGTGCAGCCACTTCTGCTCGATCAAATTTATTAATTATAAAACTCACAGAATTTCTAAGACTCAAGTTTTACCCTTCGACTTACCCAGGATCCAAAGCATATATCATAATTGTTGTTAAAAAAAAACTGCCCTTGTTGTATAGACGAGGGCGACTTATAGACGAGTATATACGGTAATTATAAATCTGACCAGATGCGTTGTGCTTTCATTTTCAGTACGGAATTCTCATTGGCATTGGGTTATCCCTTTTCATGCTCCTGTACCCAACAGCAAGGCCCAAGATAAAGGTAACCTTTTCACATGTTCACCGTCCCACTTCTTCTGCCTTATACGTCAAAGTTGCCCGTCCTAAAGAAATAGATTAAGGGCTTGTTTGAAGAAAAAAATGTAGGATTATTTTATTAAATTTTTAATGTCTTATCAAGACTAAAAACGTTCTACTACACAATGAAAATAAAAAAAATCTAAGTGAATTGTCTCCATTTTCACCTTGTAAAAATCCCAGCAGTCTTTGAGGTGGCAGTTTGCACTGGTTGAGAATTATATTTTACACAATTCAGATAAAAACGATATCTTAACTTTGATGATTAGTTTAGGAATAAGTATGTTTTTTGCTTATCAAAAGAACTTTATTTCAACTATTTTTCAGTTTACAACCAAACATGGTTTTCTGATAGTTACTCCCATGCAAGGTCTGAACTTCCCCGGAGCAGAGTACTTAGAAATTCAGGCAATGGAGAAGGCTTTGGAAGGTCAGTTGCATAATTCCTATTAAGATTGGAAAATAATTTATTTTCTGCTTCGAATTTCATCAAATTATATATCAAGTTGTATGTTAAATGGTGGCATGAAATCAACTTAGCGATTGAACCTTATTACTGCATTTAACCAATGTTAAATTATTTGATATAGTTATGTGTGAAAGCTGCTGCTTTTTAATTTCATTTTTAATTTTTTCAAATATTAAAATATCTGAATGATAAAAACTTATTACAATATCAGATATATTTATTAAAAAATTATCATAATATCCTATATACTTATTAAAAACTTATCACCCTTTTGAATATCTTATTAAAAACTTATCACAATATTGAGTATCTGTTACATATCATGCAGCTGACAAGCCCATGAACGTAATCTTCAACATGGAACACCTGACTGACCTGGATTACACAGCCATCCAGTCCCTGAAGACGCTGATGGTGGATTGTGAGAAGCATGGCATCAAACTGATCCTTGCTAACGGACAGGTGAGGCTATTTAAGCTGCTTGGGGAAAACTCCATATTTTCTTTATTAATTTATTTTCATGCTTGCAGCATACATAGATTAAGATTTTAACCAATATGATTTCTAGGACGGTGACGAGATGTAGATCTTAGTGTCTTGTGTTCATCTAACCTTTGATGTCAGATGCTTACTTGTTGGATATTATAGTTTCTCACTTCTTCACACGGACTAATGCAACTGATACCAATACACCAAACACTGAACATCATGCTGCACTCTATAAGTTTATTATTATAATTTCAATTGGTTAAACAAATCAAAGTAGTTCCTTAACGATATATCCAGCCGTAATGCACAACACACAGAACAAGCCACACCGTGAATATCCTACAAGGGCCATCAATCCACCATAACAACAACAAAACTAACAGGTCATTTCCCCCTACCCAAATACATCACAAATATCTCACACAATAGACACAGCCACACACATAATCTCTTAACATCTTTTCCATACCAAACATAACAACAGTGATTCTCACACCCTTGACGGATGGCTGTTTAGCTTCTTACTATGTCTAATCTGTAGAATATTTGATTTAGCCCAGCATTCCCCAAACTTTTAAAATTTTAGGGTGTGCAAGTTTCAAAATTGCACCAGGGATCATTGCCAGGTTTCTTGATTATATTTCTTTTTGTTTGACCATACATATTCATGCTGTGCAGACCTGCAATGGAAGGCTAGCTGGCCGGTGCCGGTCCGCAGACCACCATTTGGAGAGCACTAAAATATCCCTCAGCTATTGGAAATAAACGTTTTAAAAACATCTTCAATTATATATTCTAATTTTTATATTTGTTAAGTGAAGATATGCAAATAAGCTGCAACTGTTTCTGGCACATGTTTAAAGAACTTTTCTCTCCCCCTCCCCCAGGTGCACATCAACAGACAAGTTCAGGCAGCAGATATAAAAAATTTGACACTTGTGAGCACTGTTGGTGAAGCCAT
This sequence comes from Lymnaea stagnalis, assembly GCA_964033795.1. Lineage (NCBI taxonomy): Eukaryota > Metazoa > Mollusca > Gastropoda > Lymnaeidae > Lymnaea > Lymnaea stagnalis. The sequence continues at coordinate 27,793 of CAXITT010000100.1, read as the reverse complement.
CAACCTGTACACTATTCAAGGTGAGTCTGTCAAGGTCAGTGAAGGAGCATAACTTAATTTGATACATCAGAATTTTGTTGTTGTTCTCTCCTCTTGTCTTGTACTGGGAAGACGTCTCAGAGCTTTTAATGATGCTCAGATTTTTACCCCTCGATTTTTGGTTTCTTGAGTGTAATGTTCTCATTGCCTGCTTGCTAGGCCTGTTGCTACTGGAATTTACTTTCTCTCGGATGAGTCACCATCCATGGTTAAAGAGCAACATCTACCAGGAGTGCTGGTGTTGATTTCTTTGACAGGTTTTCCGTGGTTTTCCACAAGTTTTTATGTCATGGAATGATGTCCCCCACACTTGACCTCGCAGCTATCTGGTCAGAAAGAATGTATAGTTGTAAAAAACTAGGCAAGCCATTGAGAGGCTGTTCATTTTAACATATGTGACTAGAACTGTGATTTCAAGCAGACTTCTGTTTGTTACAAATAAGTACACCATACAGATAAGGTGTCATATAATTGCACCATACAGTGGCATACACAAAGTCATTTTTTTGGCTTAATTACATGAAAGAGCTCATGACCATGTCAAATCCAACTGTTTGGTTCCTACTATGAAAAACACATATTTAGGTAGGTTGCTTGTTAGCCTTCTGTAAGACATTATAAACATCTTCCTCACCAGTGACTTCACATATCACTCTGCAAAAATCCTTTTAAGACATTGGCCAATGTTGTAATGTTAACACGTCATGCTATCATTTTAGAAATTCTGACTGCAAAGTCCATCTTTCATCCTTGGGGATTCGATCATGTTTGTAATTATAAAAGTTAATTTTTTAAAAACTTTAATTACTTGAAATTAAATGAATAAAACTAATTTGGTTTTCATTCCTAGTTTTTTTAAAAAAATTTATTTCATTTGATTTTTATGGAGTCTATATTAAATTGTTCCCAAAATTTAATCATGGCCAAAAGAAATGAAATTGTGTTGTTTTTTAAATTAATAAATTCAGTCATTGTTATAAAAAAATTATCTGAACTTGTGCTTGACAAAGAAATGTTACCATTAAAAGATTGATGTAAATGATGTTTCATACTTTAAAATGGTAACAATGGAGCTATATTCATAAGTTCTTTTACTTTTTTCCTTTTTTATTTTTGTGTGGATAAAAATATACAAAGATGTATTAAAATGGTACTGATAAAAAAATCCTTTCTAAAAGAAACTTATTCAATATAAAATCATAAATGCAACTTTAGTTTTTTACTCATTAAATGTTAGAGATAATGGAAGCTTTTTTTTAAAAAGATATTTGTAAAACAAATCAAAACGTTTGTAATGTTTGCAAAATAATGAGGAAATTTGAATAGAAAACAATGAATTTAGATATTTTTTAGATATCCTTTTTATCCATCATCTCTTGCATGATAATCATCTTGTATTTTATTTCAGATGACACCCCAGCTTCTGTGATTGCAGTGGAGGAAGAGGAGCCATTTATGAGCAGTCTGTGATCTCTTAACAGTTTACTTTTGTTATAACGTGTACATATTATATTTAAAATCAGTCCAAAACTCTATATCAATGAAGTGTTGATGAACCTTTTTGAGACCTCAAGTCTAGTCTATGGGAAAACAAAATCTTGTAGATTAATTTGCGGCTATTGTGGGATGAGGCGGTCCATTCAATCGGCAAATGTTTACGTCATAGTAAATGCGCAATTGAAACACATTGTGTGCTGCCTCATCTCACACTTATAGGTATATAAGCCAGTGCTCCAAATAAGATGATCTACTTTAAATGCCTTATCTAGAAGTAATGTGTTTGAGTGCCTCACCCAAATACCTTGGTAACAATGTTTCATATCATGAATATTTTAAATGTCTTTGTATGTTTCATGACTGTTTTAGAAATAGAGCAATAATTGTTGTCACAACTACAAGAAAAGTTTAGAAGCTTTTCGCGTATTATTTCTTTAAAAATCAATTCTCAACAGCTCTATTTTAGTTAAAGGTCAGTTTCACTATTTGTTGCAAAACTCTTGAATGTGATGTGGGAAAAGCAACAGAACAGGTGTGTTTTAACATTTCAGATTTTCAATTACATCAACGTCCTGTTTGCCTTTTTATTACTTTCACTGTGTGAAATCTACAAATCAGAGAAAATTGATTGGGAAAGTCAAAGTTTAATCCCTGAACACATAAGAAACGTTTATTATAAAATGTCTAATGTTAATGTTGTATAGGTTAGGACATCAGATATGTCCTTAAGAAATCCCCTCTACATGCATAGGAGCCAAAATGATCAATAAATTGATTGTGGGCCCTTAATATATAAAAGAGGAAGAAGAATTCTAGAATAAAATTATCTTCATGAGAACTGTAATGAGTTATGTTCTATTATGATGCTCTTGGAAAAAAAAACAACACAAGAGCTCAGTTCAAACAAAAATCCAAGACTCTGTTCATAATTACAATTCACACTCAAGAACTCAACAGCTATCCATAACGCACAATTATTTGACGAAAGCCTTGCTACAGACTCATTTTGAAAAACAATAAACTCAATAGAGGATTTTCAAGACTGAAGAAATATGTATGATGAACGAGAAAAAAACCTTTCATTTATTTGGATCAATTTAAGAATCTTATCTCATCTTAACAAAGATCTTAAATCTGTTCGATTATGACAGATAAAGAAAAATAATCTTCAGAATTAGTGTTACTATGGTTACTGGAAACCTGTGAAATAATTTCACTGATTCCAACAACAAAGTTTTTGTACATATTTTTTTAAATTGGTAAAACAACAATGTCACCTCAGTTGGTTGCTTTTGTTTCCTTGGCACGACAAGTCACGTGACTGGGTACAGTGATAAACCATAGATTAGTGTTAAAGCCAACAAGTCACGTGACTGGGTATAGTGATAAACCATAGATTAGTGTTAAAGCCGACAAGTCACGTGACTGGGTATAGTGATAAACCATAGATTAGTGTTAAAGCCGACAAGTCACGTGACTGGGTATAGTGATAAACCATAGATTGGTGTTAAAGCCGACAAGTCACGTGACTGGGTATAGTGATAAACCATAGATTGGTGTTAAAGCCGACAAGTCACGTGACTGGGTATAGTGATAAACCATAGATTGGTGTTAAAGCCAACAAGTCACGTGACTGGGTATAGTGATAAACCATAGATTAGTGTTAAAGCCAACCATAGATTGGTGTTAAAGCCGACAAGTCACGTGACTGGGTATAGTGATAAACCATAGATTGGTGTTAAAGCCAACAAGTCACGTGACTGGGTATAGTGATAAACCATAGATTAGTGTTAAAGCCGACAAGTCACGTGACTGGGTATAGTGATAAACCATAGATTAGTGTTAAAGCCAACAAGTCACGTGACTGGGTATAGTGATAAACCATAGATTAGTGTTAAAGCCGACAAGTCACGTGACTGGGTATAGTGATAAACCATAGATTAGTGTTAAAGCCGACAAGTCACGTGGCTGGGTATAGTGATAAACCATAGATTAGTGTTAAAGCCAACAAGTCACGTGACTGGGTATAGTGATAAACCATAGATTAGTGTTAAAGCCGACAAGTCACGTGACTGGGTACAGTGATAAACCATAGATTAGTGTTAAAGCCGACAAGTCACGTGACTGGGTATAGTGATAAACCATAGATTAGTGTTAAAGCCGACAAGTCACGTGGCTGGGTGCAGTGGTAAACCATAGATTAGTGTTAAAGCCAACAAGTCACGTGACTGGGTATAGTGATAAACCATAGTTTAGTATTAAAGCCGACAAGTCACGTGACTGGGTACAGTGATAAACCATAGATTAGTGTAAAATCCGGCAAGTCATTTCACTGGGGACAGTGATAAACCATAGACTAGTGTTAAATCCGGCAAGTCACGTGACTGGGTACAGTGATAAACCATAGATTTGTGTTAAATCCATGTTGGACCAAATAGAAAAATTTTGTATTGAATGAGCTATCTAGAATACACAGAAGAAAATGAACTTTTTTATTCCAGTGTTTAAAGAGTATCACTTTTTTCATTCTCAAAAATGATCTCTTTTGTGGTTAAAATGACCAACTCATACAGAAATAATCAGAGACTGTTTAGTTTTTTTGGTTATTCATAATTGTTGAATGGACTTGTCTTCATTTTTATTTCTTAGTTTTGCTGAAACTTATTTTTAATCTGAATTTAGAAATTTCATATGACTCAACTGAAAACCATTTTTTTTACAATAATTAAAGTAGGCCTAGTCTAATATTTTTCTCAAATGCCCTGAATATTCATTTAGAATTATTTATATTATTCTGTTCCTAAATTAAAATCTTTACAGAAGTTTAACAGTATCATGTGTTATGATGATCATTGTTAATTCAAATAATAGCCCGAATTTAATTTCTTGCGAAATTAGGTCATTAAAATAAGATTTAGTTCCATATTTTCTTAGCTCTAAGATGTGTGTTTTTGACAATACTCAAGTTCCATAATTCTTTTTTTTAAAACTTTTTCAAGGAGAACCACAAAATATTTTACATTTGTACAGATATTAGTACACAATGACAGGTAACCTAGTTATTGTGTACAAACCTAAGTGCGCAGTGACAGGTAATCATTGTGTACAAATGCAGGTATCACTGTGTACAGATATTAATTTATCTCCATTTCATTTGGAGGCTCTTGTAAAGCAATTATAAAAATCTATCAATAATCATTTGTTAAATCACTTTTTTTTTTCTTTTTTTTTTCCCTGTTTGATACAAAATGTTTGAGATTGTCTGACATGAAATCTCTGAAATATTATTAACTGTTGATTTCATGTTTAAAAGGACATCTTTAATCCTTGGTCCAAATGTAAAGGAAATATTAAATATTTTTTAAATGATGCAACTTGAGAGTTTATTTTTTATTTTATTTTATTTTTTTTTTGTCAAGACGGTTCAAAGCTAAACCATGATGTGTTATAGAATATTGATAGTAGGTTACTGTTCGGAGATCATTAGGTGTAAAATACCTTCCATACCTGGATGCAGCGGGGGGACTGGAGTGAACAAGTTATACAGTACAGTGGTGGACTGTAGTGAACAAGCCATGCAGTGGTCGACTGTAGTGAACAAGCCATGCAGTGGTGAACTGTAGTGAACAAGCCATGCAGTGGTGGACTGTAGTGAACAAGCCATTCAGTGGTGGACTGTAGTGAACAAGTCATACAGTGGTGGACTGTAGTGAACAAGTCATACAGTGGTGGACTGTAGTGAACAAGCCATACAGTGGTGGACTGTAGTGAACAAGTCATACAGTGGTGGACTGTAGTGAACAAGCCATACAGTGGTGGACTGTAGTGAACAAGCCATACAGTGGTGGACTGTAGTGAACAAGCCATACAGTGGTGGACTGTAGTGAACAAGCCATACAGTGGTGGACTGTAGTGAACAAGCCATTCAGTGGTAGACTGTAGAAGGGGTCGCGAGAAGGGGGCAAAAATAATCTTAAGATGGGATAATAGTGAGGCAATCTATACATTATAAAACTCTATGTACCTCACAAATAGTGTTTCTTTCAGACAATGTTCTCCGGAAAAAGGGGGTGGGGGTGGCAGTGCTAGCGGCTAATCTAGGGGAGGCAGAGATGACAGGTGCAGGGGTGCCACTTTTCCGGGTTATCCCGGAATTCCGGATTCGTGAGGCTAAATATTTTTCAGTTCCGGATTCGCGAGTTTTTATATTCTCTATTTCCGGATTCGCCAGTTCAATTTATTCAAATACGGATTCTGTCTGTTTTTTTTTTAAAGAATCAACGTGCAACAGAATTCGCGAAAAACCAGGAAAATTCCTTGAAAATGGACGTTAATCGCCGATCTCGTCTATTTTTAGCCTTTCTGTTGACAGAGAGCTAGTGGTTTCCCCTTGCGCATGCGCTTTATACTACACGTTTCGAGTACCGTACTACTTCGATAGACCAGAAATATTTATTTTCTGTTCACGTCGGCGATCAAGAGATATTTGAAGTGTTTGGGTAATCAAAGTGTAAAATTTAGTAAATATCTTTTTAATTTAGTTTTTAATTGTTGGGTAACCATTATCATAAAAAGAAAACTACTCGTCCGAGCGCTGTCTAACAAGACTAAGCTTAGCATACTTTGTTATGTAGCTTTACCGTATGCAGGCGACTTGTATTTTTTTTTATTAGAAGAGCTAGGCGGCGTTTAACTTTTTTTAAAAGACTTCTTAAGTTCACTTTGTACTTAATTACGGAGTAAGCCTTCTCATTTTAAATAGGCTAATATGATTAAGTTATTTTTATCCGTTCTGTAGAGAGCCTGACATAACTGTATTTATTAGTTATGCACTCCCGTGTTCTGACTCTGGGTATACTTTACGGTAATTTGTAATTCTACTATTACTAGTATTCATAATGAGCTCTGTATTACCGTAGCAGTAGTGCCGTAGTTAAATACTGGTATAATATAGTCGATATTATTATTATGTATGCCTTACTATAAACTATAAATCTAATGAGATAATATATTTTATTTTGTTTCACTATTAAGGATCTTGGCTCAATAAAAATATGTAATGCCCAACAGTTAACAGTTCCTTTAACTTTAAAGAACTGATGGTCATTACAGTTACAGTACAGTACAGCAATTAGCAATCATGATTGAATAAGCCATCAATGAATACTATGCTGGAAATATTGATATCATGTATTCAAGGGGAAAATGTCTGAGTCAATCATCTTTATCACCCATCTTAGGTGTCCACTTTTGTAACTTCTCAATTTATGAAATTTATGTGTCAAACTATGAAACTCTCACACTTGGGAGATAGTATAGACACTAAAGTGTGTTGATTCAAACTATCCATTTTCATCATAAAGAAGACAACATTAACTCCATATATGAAAAGATACTTTCCACTTGTGGTAGCTATACTTTTGTTCTAAAATGCCCAGATAACTCATTGCAAAAGTTGACTTTTCAAGTCTAAGTAAATTGAAAAATTGCTATTGCTGTAAATTTAATAAATACTAATAAATGTTTACATGTATACACCTTAATTGCTTAATTTTGTTCATTTGTGATGTATCTCAATGTTTTATTTGATAATTTCATGCTTGTTTTTATATTAATCAACAAAACGCCGCATTGCGATAATCAGGAATTTTGAGTTTCATTAAGTTTTAGGGATTGAAAAATTTGTAAATGAAGTTTCAGGTTTCAAGAAATTTTTAGAAAGGGATTTCAGGGTTCACAGCTTTCAGTGAGTGGCACCCCTGCTTTAGATATGACCTTGATAGTGAGTGTTTGGACAGGTTAGGCATTAAATCCTGGCTTCTTTTTCCAACTTGTGTCTGAATGAAGAAATATCCGAGCTTTGTCTTGAGCAGATCTGAAATTATTTGTACGATGTAAAGTCTGTACATAAATTATTCACGTCAGAACCCCATGGAAAAAAACAACTTAAAAACTTTTTATCGGAAATACTAGTTTAATGCTGGCAAGTTTCTTTATATTTTGAACGGTTATAAACTTAAAAATTTCAATAAACACTTACAGAATATTAAAAGAGTTCATTGCTCCGAGTGACTTCCCTGGAAGGGGCGAGCACATGATCGTACTGTTTGGTTTTCCAAGTTATTTGCCCTTTAAAAGAAAAAAAAAACATTAAAAAAACAAAAACAAAACGAAAACAAAGTCTTGGAGCGGAAACCACGATGGCAAATAAAGCCAAAGGATAATTACAGACGACACTCGCTTACGCTGCAAGCCCTCGTCTTTCATAAGCTCGTCTTACATGGAGAGACCGAACTACAAGAAGCGTTGTGTGGGAACTGCTTGTGTTGCAGGGGATGGCCGAGAAAAGAAAATTGGAGTTTACCTCGTCTTTCTGAAGCTCTTTATCTCTGCACCCCCCCTCCCAATTTCGGCATACAAAGTAGTTGGGGAGGGGCTAGCCAAACACGTCACTTGTATAGTGTTCCTGTCAGTGGATGTCTAATATCAGTGGATGCCTTCCAATGGATGCCTCTCAAAGAATTTTTAACTTTGGATGTCTGATTATGGATGCCTCTCAAAGAATCCTTGTCAATGACTCCTTTGTCAATAAATCCATGTCAATGAAGCCTGTCAAAAGAGGCTTGACAAGAATGCATGCAACAATTGCCTGTCGAAGAATGCCTGCCGTTAAATCCTTGTCAGGTCATAAGTTTATTCACATATGATGAAATCTAAACCGTTTTATATCATTGAGGACATGAACTTGAAAGTCATTGACTTGACTTGACTTGACGGTGGAACTATGGTCATGACTTAACGGTGGCGGTGGAACTATGGTCATTGACTCGATGGTGGAACTATGATCATTGACTCGACGGTGGAACTATGGTCATTGACTCGACGGTGGAACTATGGTCATTGACTCGATGGTGGAACTATGGTCATTGACTCGACGGTGGAACTATGTTCATTGACTCGATGGAGGAACTATGGTCATTGACTCGACGGTGGAACTATGGTCATTGACTCGACGGTGGAACTATGTTCATTGACTCGACGGAGGAACTATGGTCATTGACTCGACGGTGGAACTATGGTCATTGACTCGACGGTGGAACTATGGTCATTGACTTGACGGCGGAACTATGGTCATTGACTCGACGGTGGAACTATGGTCATTGACTCGATGGTGGAACTATGATCATTGACTCGACGGTGGAACTATG
>CAXITT010000100.1:0-18943 GCA_964033795.1 Lymnaea stagnalis | reverse complement strand
GACGGCGGAACTATGGTCATTGACTCGACGGTGGAACTATGGTCATTGACTCGATGGTGGAACTATGATCATTGACTCGACGGTGGAACTATGGTCATTGACTCGATGGTGGAACTATGGTCATTGACTCGACGGTGGAACTATGTTCATTGACTCGACGGAGGAACTATGGTCATTGACTCGACGGTGGAACTATGGTCATTGACTCGACAGTGGAACTATAAGAGTAGTTCTTCCATAACTTTTGCAGCTGTTCCCTTGACCAGAGTCTTCACCGATGACCAACGTAAGTATGATCAACACCTTACTTCCTAAAATTCCTTATATCATCTCGATCACCAGTGATCTCCCAACTTCACCTATACCGGTATCCTTTGATCCCATAAATACATCCTATCGACCTGACCCCCGTCCTATACCCAGCCTTACTTAAACCCTCACCCCCTCACTCCAACTTACCCTCGACCCCCGACCCCCATCTCGTCTCACCAATGTTCGTGCCCCCGGGCCTGTCACCGCAAGGTCCTGGTTACAATGGCGTGTGTATTAATTCCTCCCTGTGTCTTTGTAGTTTTCATGTTTGAAAGTAATGCAAGAGTGTTTTCTTTTCAGTGCGCGGCCCGAGGTCCCCCCAGACCTTTTCTTCCCACCAAAGCCGCTATCAATTGCCATCGAAGCTCCGCGCCGACCACCTCGCTTACTGCATTATGTCCAAAGACCGGTATTAAAGAAAGGCCTCGCCAAATCCTCATAATTAATTTTAGATTCAAGTCTTTGTCAAAGGCATGGATGGTGTGAACACTATACTTTTGTTAATGTCTAGAGTTGGCGAGTAGCGACGTGAAGCAATGCGAGGCTGTCACACCCCGAGCCGGGGGTGGAGTGCTGTTACACACTGTAACGGGGGGGTTGAAAAAGGGGGGGGGCGGGTATAAAATGTCGTGTCAAACCTTTGGTGACGTGACGGTAGTTGCCCTTTAATTATTTATTATTAATTTTTTTAAATTTTAATTTTATAGAATATGGAATTATGTGCAACAGGTATCTTAGTTGAAGGCGGGAGTGCAATTTTTGGATATTCAGATCACGGTTGGCTGAAATAAAGATCAAAATAACTGAGAAATCCAAAGTCATGTCAAGAGAGATGGATTGGGGATTAGTTTTGTGTAGGAATAACGTGGATTGCATTGCGACTACCTTGTATTTATACATGGTCGTCTGCTAGCGCCCGGGTGAAGACTTAATCGAGGTTTTGCATCAGGGACTATGACATCATTGCGAACCAAGTTTACACAAATTTTTTTGTTAAAATGATCAAGTGAGTATTGCATTGAACAAAACACAAAACCTAAGCTCCCCCCACCCCTCAACATGAATGGCGCCCTCGGTGAAGTCTTCAAAACAAAGAATCTGAGCTCCACGCACCCCTTCACATGAATGGCACCCTCGGTGAAGTCTTCAAAACAAAGCATGAAATGCCAGATTCGACAGGTAGCCTTTGCTCAACAGGTAGCATTTGTTCAACAGGTAGCCTTTGTTCAACAGGTATCCTTTATTTTATGTCGCATGGAAATCTGCTCCAGCATTGCGACTGTGGATTAAAGGAAAGAAAATATTATTCAACTTTTGTGGATGATAAGTGCACACCCTACAAGAATTGCATGTAGTATCTAATGTAGTATTTAATGTAGCACACAATGTAGTACCTAATATAGTATCTAGTGTAGGTTCGAATACATAATATAATGTAGACTTGAATGCAGAATCGAATGCAGTACATTATGTAGTATATAGTTTAGATCCGAAAGTAGAATCTTATGTAGAATCTAATGACGCATGTGATATAGCACATATTGTAGCACATAATGCAGAATCTAATGTAGAATTATTGATGTAGTTGTAGCGTCTAATATTTTAAAGATGCCATTGCGGCAACAAGACTGACCCTCTTTACACGGACAATCATATAGTTGCCTGATGGACCATAATTTTGTTAAAGATAATGGGCAAACATACAAGCAGATATAGTTCCCCGATGGACCATATACATTTGTCAAAGACAATGAGACAAACATGTGTGCCCTTCTGAAGTTTTCATTTAAACTATTTTATTTTTAACTTAATTTTTTTTTTTTATAAACTTGAAGGTTTCACTCACAAGGAAGGCCGCCATCTTACTTTCTAATAAAAATATTTAAGGTTTGCCGCAAATTATTGTTATTCCTGACAATATTTGTTCTGCATTGTACTTAACCGTCGTCATGCGATTACTTCAATAAACATGGTAAACCAGTCTTAAGTCTACTATTAGTGGAAATTTCAAATATTTTATTACATTTGACCGCTTCATTGGCTACATCAGGGCTGCACAACATACAGCCCGCGGGCCGCACGCGGCCCACCAGCACCCACTTGCGGCCCGCGAGGTAACAAAATATTATTTAAGATGATTATTTTCTTTATAGCTTTCCCCCCTGTCCTATTATCTTTCGGCCCGGATAAGTTTTTCATAAAGTATCACGGCCCGCCTTACATTTTGATTTGTGCGGGCATGAACTAGACGGCCATGAACTAGACGGCCATGAACTAGACGGCCATGAACTAGACGGCCATGAACTAGACGGCCAAATGTGTGGATAAAAGCAAAAATCTAATGCTCACCACGGATATACTCTGTCTGGCAGCATGGCTGAGATTGAACGCTGGTCGCGAATAAAATGACAATCAAAATCATTTTTGTCAACGTCTGATCAGAATTCTAGTATCCAGATTTCAGACCATTGTAGACTTTGTAACTTCATACGTGTGTATGTGTGTGTAAGGGGGGCACTTATGACAGAGTCGTGTGTGTGTGTTTGGGGGGGGGGTATGTGGTGGGATTTCCAGGAGTTAAAATCGAAATCAAGAATAACATAGTATTCTAAAGACAGCCGTGCTATTTGGGCCCGCACGCTGAACAATAATATTTGAGAAGAGGCGAGGTCCTTTTGACAACAAGTTCTTCAAGGCAAGCAGGACACATGTCCCCATAGCGTCCCGCACTGCATAGCTTCAGCGCTGGAAAACATGTCATTGAGATTTGAAGAACCTGTGCTGACATCCAACGACAAGCCGGCTGTACTCTCCAGACTTGCCGCATTGTCTTGACGTCACCGGAGCTCCTAGCCTCAGGACAGTAACGCACCGCCATTGAAATCTCTATCAGAAATTTGATTGGTTCGAGATTTGGTTGGGTATGTTCATCCTTGAAGCCGTCCTCTCTTGATGTGTTCCGGTTGAGTTGTCGCATTGAGAATGGCTGTTATCATTCACAACAGGCCATCCCTGGGGGTAAAGAGATGCTTGTACAAATAGACCTTGTCACATGGCTTCCCTCCAGGTTTTCGTTTTTGAACAGGAGTCGAACTTTGAAGTTTCATGTGGCGGGAATGCAGGTACAAGGAGAAAATGGTAACACACGAATAGTGAGACACGAATAGTGAGGCTTGAATAGTGAGACGAGAATAGTGAGGCTTGAATAGTGAGACATGAATAGTGAGAATTGAACAGTGCGACACGAATAGTAGAATTTAAATTACGGGACACGAATAGTGAGACACGATTAGTCAGACACGAATAGTGAGACTTGAATAGTGAGTCTCAATTAGTGAGACACGAAAAAAATAAACACTAATAGTGAGACTTGAATATTAAAACACACATAGAGATACACGAAAAGCTGTACATCAAAAGTAAGAGGCAAATGGTGAGTCTTGAAGAGTGAGAAAGAAAGCTAAGTCACGAAAGTGAGACAAGAAAAGTGAGACATGAAAGGCTAGACATGAAAAGTGAAACATTAAAGGTTAGACAAGAAAAGTGAGACATGAAAGGCTAGACATAAAAAGTGAGACTTGAAAATTGAGACTTGAAAATTGAGACTTGAAAATTGAGACACGAGTAGTGAGACATAAATATGAAGAGGCAGACTAGAGATATTTCACTCGACCCGCGTACTTGTCTTGTACTTCTCTCGATAGAATCGTGACGTAACAGCCATTGAAACTTTATCCTGTCACTATAGATGCGTGTCTTTATACTGTCACTGTAGTTCTGTGTTTTTATCCTGTCACAATAGATCTGTGTCTTTATACTGTCACTGTAGTTATGTGTCTTTATCCTGTCACAATAGATGTGTGTCTTTAAACTGTCACTGTAGTTCTGTGTCTTTATCCTGTCACTATAGATGCGTGTCTTTATACTGTCACTGTAGTTCTGTGTCTTTATCCTGTCACTATAGATGCCTGTCTTTATACTGTCACTGTAGTTCTGTGTCTTTATCCTGTCACAACAGATGTGTGTCTTTATACTGTCACCATAGTTCCGTGTCTTTATATTGTCACTGTAGTTCCGTGTCTTTATCCTGTCACTATAGATGCGTGTCTTTATACTGTCACTGTAGTTATTTGTCTTTATACTGTCACTGTAGTTCTGTGTCTTTATACTGTCACTGTAATTCTGTGTCTTTATCCTGTCACTACAGATGCGTGTCTCTTTATTGTCACTGTAGTTCTGTGTCTTTATCCTGTCACAATAGATGTGTGTCTCTTTATTGTCACTGTAGTTCTGTGTCTTTATCCTGTCACAATAGATGTGTGTCTTTATACTGTCACTGTAGTGCCGTGTCTTTATACTGTCACTATAGATGAGTGTCTTTATATTGTCACTGTAGTTCTGTGTCTTTATCCTGCCCCTATAGATGGGTGTCATTATACTGTCACTATAGTTATGTGTCTTTATCCTGTCACTATAAATGCCTGTCTTTATACTGTCACTGTAGTTCTGTGTCTTTATCCTGTCACAATAGAAGGGTGTCTTTATACTGTCACTGTAGTTCTGTGTCTTTATCCTGTCACTGTAGTTCTGTGTCTTTATACTGTCACTGTAGTTCTGTGTATTTATACTCTCACTGTAGTTCCGTGTCTTTATACTGTCACTGTAGTTCTGTGTATTTATCCTGTCACTGTAGTTCTGTGTCTTTATACTGTCACTGTAGTTATGTGTCTTCATACTGTCACTGTAGTTTTGTGTTTTTATACTGTTACTGTAGTTCTGTGTCTTTATCCTGTCACTATAGACGAGTGTCTTTATACTGTCACTGTAGTTCTGTGCTATCCTGTCACAATAGATGTGTATCTTTATACTGTCACCGTAGTTCCGTGTCTTTATACTGTCACTATAGATGAGCTTCTTTATCCTGTCACTATGGATGAGTGTCTTTATACTGTCACTGTAGTTCTGTGTCTTTATCCTGTCACTATAGATGAGTGTCTTTATACTGTCACTGTAGTTCTGTGTCTTTATACTGTCACTGTAGTTCTGTGTCTTTATCCTGTCACTGTAGTTCTGTGTCTTTATCCTGTCACTATAGATGAGTCTTTATCCTGTCACTATAGATGAGTGTCTTTATACTGTCACTGTAGTTCTATGTCTTTATCCTGTCACTGTAGTTCTGTGTCTTTATATTGTCACTGTAGTTCTGTGTCTTTATCCTGTCACTATAGATGCGTGTCTTTATCCTGTCACTGTAGTTATGTTTCTTTATCCTGTCACTGTAGTTATGTGTCTTTAGCCTGTCACTATAGATGAGTGTCTTTAGCCTGTCACTATGGATGAGTGTCTTTATACTGTCACTGTAGTTATGTGTCTTTATCCTGTCACTATAGATGCGTGTCTTTATACTGTCACTGTAGTTCTGTGTCTTTATCCTGTCAGTATAGATGGGTGTCTTTCGGTTTCACGGGTTCCAGATCTTTTTTCTCACGTACCCCTTCAGTAGACTGTTCAATTATGAGCACTCCTTTACCTTAACCCCATCAAACTCAACCCCACAAATGTATTGCCCAAAAAAATCTGATGAGCAAAATAATTAAATGAATCAGATAAGGCTGATGACGTCATTGGCCTTTTATTTTCTATTTTATCAGTTATTTCAGTTTATTTATTTAAAATTAAAGTAGGTACAACGAATCTTCGAATAAAAAAATGCTAACATAGTTTGCCACTCAAACGGGAATAAACCAACAAAAGTTATCAACATCCAACTTAATGTTCTCTTATTTAATTTATTCCAAAAACTTTGTTGCGGATAATTGTGTGTGTGTTAAAATACTGCTGTCTTAAGGGAGAAATTAATCTCTTATTTTAGGTTTATGGCTCGTTCTAAACAGTGCATAACACAAGACGATACCATAGGAGAAATACAGTAGCAATAGAATACGACAGTCAAAACAAAGCTAATTTCAATGTAATACGTTTCATAAGTTAGTAATAAATGACAAAATAAAAGAAATATAATTAAAATCATTTAACTTGCAGAGTATTGTGTTTCTCGTAGCGGTACAAAAGTTGATGAAAATTGCTGGCATCCGTCCGTCACTATGTGAAGATGGTGTGGATTTCGCAGGATATAATTCACAAGGCCTGGGATTATTCTTTAAGGATTATATGCGGGTTCCCAACAGCGAATCGCCTCTCTCCACGCCGCTGGATAACCCAAGGGAACATCATGTGGATGATACAGCTTGGCATCAAGGGCGTCACAGGAGTTGTGGGAATTTTTCATTGTACCAATGTTATCCGCCTACGGGACTCCATCTCCGCCTTTGAATTCAGAGTTTCCTTCCCTTAGATGAGTTGCCGTCCAAGGTTAACGAGTCCCATCCACCCGGGATGCTGGTGATGTTTTTGCTTGAATAGGGTTTTGAATGGAATTCAACTCCAGACCACCAACTTGAGATTTGCTCAGTTTAGACCACTCGGCCACCCAGCACCCTAGATGAAGTTATAATTCATAATTTAGCAGTTGTTATGTAGACGACGTGTTTACGTCATATTTCCCCATATTTTCCTTGATGAAAATTACAATGTACCAAAAATAATGTATAACGATGAAAGGAATTCACACATTTACGTAAACACAGCTCTATCAAGAGTAACACACTCTAAAAATAACTCGAGCCTGTCGTCCCGTAAAGTAAAAATAACTCGTGATAAAAAATGTTCTGCTCTAAAATCTATCGCGTCCCCCTATTATAGTCTATTCTACTGATGCATCTGGAACCGCCCTACGCATTGTTTTCCTTTTCAGTTCACTCCAGATTTTTCATTAAAATTCTACCAGAAAAGACGATTAATTTTATTTAATTGGTAGTAAACAAGGCCAAGAGACTATTTTTAGCTAGCCACACCTTAAACGCGGTTTCGACTTGATTGTTGTGTGCTAGAGTTCACAGCACGGGGAAATATGACGTAAACACGTCATCTACATAACACCTGCTAAATGATGACATATAACTTCTTGTAAATGAACGGGTCAAAATTATGTGTGGGTGTCGTTCTCCGCCATAATTAATATAACTTTTGCTCATCCGTAGACGGTCCACGTGTGACTACCAACATACATGATTTGTCTGTTTGTGAATGTAGATATGAAATACCTGACTACCAACATACATGATTTGTCTGTTTGTGAATGTAGATATGAAATACCTGACTACCATCATATATCATTTGTCTGTTTGTGAATGTAGATATGAAATACCTGACTACCATCATACATCATTTGTCTGTTTGTGAATGTAGATATGAAATACCTGACTACCATCATACATGCTTTGCCTGTTTGTGAATGTAAATATTAAATACCTGACTACCATCATACATGATTTGTCTGTTTGTGAATGTAGATATGAAATATCTGACTACCATCATACATACTTTGCCTGTTTGTGAATGTAGATATGAAATACCTGACTACCAACATACATGATTTGTCTGTTTGTGAATGTAGATATGAAATACCTGACTACCATCATACATGATTTGTCTGTTTGTGAATGTAGATATGAAATACCTGACTACCATCATACATGATTTGCCTGTTTGTGAATGTAGATATGAAATACTTGACTACCATCATACAAGATGTGTCTGTTTGTGAATGTAGATATGAAATACCTGACTACCATCATACATGATTTGTCAGTTTGTGAATGTAGATATGAAATACCTGACTACCATCATACATGCTTTGCCTGTTTGTGAATGTAGATATGAAATACCTGACTACCAACATGCATGATTTGTCTGTTTGTGAATGTAGATATGAAATACCTGACTACCATCATACATGATTTGCCATTTTGTTAATGTAGATATGAAATACCTGACTACCAACATACATGATTTGCCTGTCTGTGAATGTAGATATGAAATACCTGACTACCATCATACATGCTTTGCCTGTTTGTGAATGTAGATATGCAATACCTTACTACCAACATACATGATTTGCCTGTTTGTTAATCTAGATATGAAATACCTTACTACCATCATACATGATTTGCCTGTTTGTGAATGTAGATATGAAATCCTTGACTACCATCAAACATGATTTGCCTGTTTGTGAATGTAGATATGAAATACCTGACTACCAACATACATGATTTGCCTGTTGGTAAAGCAGCCGTTTATTAAAGCCACACATTCAGAAATGAGATACCTTGATTGTCCACGGGAAAAAAAAAATACTTGGTAGAGAAAGAGACCCATTTTATAGGTCAACCGGGTGGGCAGCACAACTGGAAGACCAGAACTTTTCATGGGCAAACTTAAGGATAAGAAATAATGAGCTTATAAGGTTTAAAAAAAAAAAATTACACAGGGAAAAAAAAAACGAAGCAAAATAACGAATAGAATCTCAGAGGATATGACGTCAATCTTCCCGTGCATGAAGTTTAGTTGGGGGGGGGGGCGTACTGCTATAAATGAAATATCCCTGGTACGTCATGAGGACAATAGCGCGCACACATTAGGATATCTCGTCAAATAATTAAGGTACATATTTTTAATTCCAGGCTGATTATTTCCACAGTGAGTATATCGAAACCTTAATCTGTTCATGGTCGGGGCACTAACCTCATCTCATCACAAACATGTGCCCTAATCTGTTCTATGGCGGGGCACTTACCTCATCTTACCACAATCATGTGCCCTGATCTTTTCTATGGCGGGGGACTAGCCTAATTACTACAATCATGTGCCCTAATCTGTTCTATGGCGGGCACTAGCCTCATCTTACCACAATTATTTGCCCTCATCTGTTAAATAGCCCTGTCCTAACATCGTCTTACCACAATCATGTGCCCTCATCTGTTCTAAGGTGGGGCCAAAACTGTGTCTTACCACAATCATGTGCCCTCATCTGTTCTAAGGTGGGGCCCAAACTGTGTCTTACCACAATCATGTGCCCTCATCTGTTCTAAGGTGGGGCCCAAACTGTGTCTTACCACAATCATGTGCCCTACTCTGTTAAATGGTGGGACACTAACCTCATCTTACCACAAACATGTGCCTTAATCTGTTCTATGGCGGGGCACTAACCTCATCCTACCATAATCCTGTGCCCTAATCTTTTAAATGGCGGGGCACTATCCTTGTCCTACCACAATCATGCGCCCTAATCTGTTAAATGGTGGGGCGCTATCCTTCTCCTACCACAATCATGCGCCCTCATCTGTTAAAAGGTGGGCACTCTCCTTGTCCTTCCACAATCATGTGCACTAATCTGTTAAATGGTGGGGCGCTATCCTTCTCCTACCACAATCATGCGCCCTCATCTGTTAAAAGGTGGGCACTCTCCTTGTCCTTCCACAATCATGTGCCCTCATCTGTTAAAAGGTGGGGCACTATCCTTGTCCTACCACAATCATGTGCACTAATCTGTTAAATGGTGGGGCACTATCCTTCTCCTACCACAATCATGCGCCCTCATCTGTTAAATGGTGGGCACTATCCTTCTCCTACCACAATCATGCGCCCTCGTCTGTTAAATAGTGGGGCACTATCCTTTTCCTACCACAATCATGCGCCCTCATCTGTTAAATAGTGGGGCACTATCCTTGTCCTACCACAATCATGCGCCCTCATCTGTTAAATAGTGGGGCACTATCCTTGTCCTACCACAATCATGCGCCCTCATCTGTTAAATGGTGGGGCACTATCCTTGTCCTACCACAATCATGTGCACTAATCTGTTAAATGGTGGGGCGCTAACCCCGTCTTACCACGATCATGCGTTGTCACGCCAGTAGAAGAGTGCGGTCAAATGGCGTGTGGAGCATCCACAGAACATTCGTCACCCGGGGGTAATTAGATGCTGTCAAAGCTTATTAATGTTTGCCCCGGAATAAGAGACATGGAGGGAGAGACGCCCCAATATCGTGGGAGGGGCGCCATCATTCCTCTATCACACTCTATAATACGGCTTTCGATATTAACACCGCCGCCCCATTTATCTTGTCATCAATTGTTCCAGTCGTCGGGGCAAAGACCCCTGGTGTAGCCAACCTCTCCACTCTCACCCCTTACCCAACTTGGGTAAGTACAGATTTATTTTTGTGGTTTGGGGATTTGGGGAGTGGGGGTGTCAGGTCACAATGTAGAAGATTTGAGTTTGGTTAGTTTAGAATAGGATGGTGATGGTGGATGGTTTGGGAGGGGGGGGTGGTGAGGTCGTATTGTAGAAGATTTGAGTTTGGTTAGTTTAGAATAGGATGTTGGAGACGGATGGCCGGGTGTGGGGGGAGTGGGAGAGGGGAGAATTATTTCTTGACAAACGATTCATCGTTGTCCGTGGTTCCACGAGATGTTGTGTTGTGATATTGGCTGACGGAGAGAGCCAAGTCCACTAAACAAGCAACTAGATTTGGTGACTTGCTACTAGTTAATTTTCCATTGCCTAGCCCTAATAATTCTAGTTTCTAATCACTCTCTCTCTCTCTCCCTCCCCCTTCCCTCCCTCTCTTCCCTCCTCCCTCCCTTTATCTTCTCTCTCTCTCCCTCTCTCTCCCTCTCTCCCCCTCTCTCTCCCTCTCTCTCCCCCCCGCTTCCTCTCTCTCCCCTTTCTCGCTCCCTCTCTCTCTCTCTCGTTTTCTCACTCCATTTCCCTCTCCCTTTCTCTCTCCCACTCTCTCTCTCTCTCTCTTCTCTATCTCGCTCCCTTCCACTTCCTCTATCTCCAAACCCCTCTCTCTGTCGATCTCCCTCTCTCTCCCTCCCTCTTTCTCTCACTCTCTCTCCCTCCCTCCAGTTTGGCGAGCTGTACCTGGTACCTCTCTGTCAGGAGAACTGTCCCTGGTACCTCTCTGTCAGGAGAGCTGTCCTGGTACCTCTATGTCAGGAGAGCTGTAACTGGTACCTCTCTGTTAGGAGAGCTGTCCCTGGTACTTGCTATTAGCAGAGCTGGCCCTGGTACCTCCCTGTTAGGTGAACTGTCCCTGGTACCTCTCTTTTAGGCGAGCTGTCCCTGGTGCTTCTCTGTTAGGCGAGCTGTCCTGGTACCTCTATGTCAGGAGAGCTGTAACTGGTACCTCTCTGTTAGGAGAGTTATCCCTGGTACCTCTCTGTTAGAGAGCTGTCCCTGGTACCTCTCTTTTAGGCGAGCTGTCCCTGGTGCCTCTCTGTTAGGCGAGATGTCCTGGTACCTCTATGTCAGGAGAACTGTCCCTTTTACCTCTCTTTTAGGAGAGCTTCCCTGGTACCTCTCTGTTAGGCGAGCTGTCCCTGGTACCTCTCTGTTAGGCGAGCTGTCCCTGGTACCTCTCTGTTAGGAGAGCTGTCCCTGCTACCTCTCTGTTAGGAGAGCTGCTGGCCTATGCATAGGGATTAACTGAAAACGATCTAGCATAGAGATTATAGACATCGAGTCACCTGTTGGCATTCTTTAGAACAAATTGAAGGGATTCGAACGTCAACAACCTTTTCCCAATCAAGGGAGAGGCGCGTAAGGAATGCCACAGCACATTTACTCGGTGACGTCAATATCAAATGAAGACACAAGGGAGACCAATGCCGTGACACTAGATTTATTGGAAGTAATTTATTGGGTGAATAGATTTATACCAGAACAACTTTTTAGATTGCTGAGATATGATCGATGCTACACTTTGTTAGACGAGAGTGATATGTGATAATATCATATATGTAAATTGAGACTGATACTACCAAGATGTGATAGATTATCCAATAAGTTCATTGGGAGTGTTACTAACTGGATGTGATAGGTTGTCTGATATGTTTTTTGAGAGTGATACTAACTGGATGTGATAGACTGTCTAACATTTTTATTCAGAGTGCTACTAATATCTTCTAACGCCCAAGAACTAATACAATTAAATCGAAAATACACCATGTTTGATTGGCTCTCATGTATAAAGAATGATAATGATTCAACTCCCAAGGGTGACCGTGTTTTGTTAACTCCATTGTGAACATGTTGTGTTAACTCCGTTGCGGGCACGCTTGCCGATACATTATCATTATTGTCACAAGGCGACTAATTCTAATTGCGGGAATCTGGTCACGTGGGACATGGATACTCCGCCATTTTGATACGTCACATAATCATGTGTACACACACATAAACCGTAATTGTTGTTACTACAGTAACATGAACAGGGGTTGTAAATAACCGTTCATTGAACGTAATCGTTCTTTGACTGTAGTGGTTCATTGATTGTACTCGTTCATTAAATGTAATCGTTCATTGACTGTACTCGTTTATTGAGTGTAATCGTTCATTGATTGTAATCGTTTATTGAGTGTAATCGTTCATCAAATGTAGTTGTTCATTGAATGTAGTCTTTCATCGAATGAAGTCGTTCATTTGAATGTAATCGTTCATCGAGACACTCATCCCTATTATTAGAGATCTATCACACTTATTGAGCGACCTTATATGACAACTCATTTTGAGACCTATCACAAATCCGTGAGAGACTTATCACAACTCATTGAAAGAACTATCACAACTCATTGAGAGACCTATAACAACTCATTGACAGACCTATCAAAGTTCATTGAGAGACCTATCACAACTCATTGAGAGACCTATCACAACTCGGTGAGAGACCTATCACAACTCATTGAGAGACCCATCACAACTCATTGAGAGACCTATCAAAACTCATTGAAAGACCTATCAAAACTCATTGAGAGACCTATCACAACTCATTGAGAGACCTATCACAAGTCATTGAGAGACCTATCACAACTCATTGAGAGACCTATCACAACTCATGAGAGACCTACAAAAATCTCTTTAGTATTTCCGTCCAATAAAAAAGGCGGTATCCTACGTGAATCCTCTTTCGACATTGACATGACGTCATTGGAGGATTCATTGTGCTTTCTTTAGTAATCAGAGACTAGAATACCATTACAGATTAATGTTATTTAAACAAAATACAGCTTAAAATATTTTGGATTACTGTACACACACATAATTAAATTGTATAGAGTTCCATCTGGCCTTAATGTGTGAGTCTGCTGCAATCCATTTATATTTGAGTCTGCGCAGAAGATACCACACAATTGAATGCATCTGGTCGACCCCGCAAAGTGACTCCACAAAATCGACTCCACTTAGTGACTGTACAAATTCAACTCCACACAGAAGACTCCATCTCGTCGACTCCACACATCTGACTCCACCCACGGCAAACTTCTCCCAATCCAACCCCACACAGCCCACGCCACACAATCCAACTCCACAACATCCTAATCCACACAGCCCTATCCACAGAGCTGACTCCACACAATCACCCCCACGCAGTCGACTCCCAACAGCTTGCACTGAATTGTTTGTTTCGGGTTGGTTCCTGTCCGTGTTTATCTCTTCTTTGTCAGGCCGAGGCACCATGGCAAATGCCAGGGCGATGCCAGGGCGCTGTGGTTTATTTCCGCTCCGCTATTAGATGACACGGAGGCTGTGGTCTCTACTCGTGTTCGCCCGGCTTATCTCGTCCGGCCGTACACCGCCGACGTCACACAACGGTATATCAAATAAACATTAGTAGACATTTGTTTGTTACGGAAAGCAACACCTGTTACAGATTTTTTTTCCCCTTCTGATTTAGTCCAATTGTCGCAGCCCCGGAGTCTTCTCAAAACAACGACTCCGAATCCTACTCAATAAACGCAGCATATCTTAACGCAGCATATCTTAACGCAGCATATCTTAACGCAGCATATCTTAACGCAGCATATCTTAACGCAGCATATCTTAACGCAGCATATCTTAACGCAGCATATCTTAACGCAGCATATCTTAACGCAGCATATCTTAACGCAACATATCTTAACATGATTTATTTCGCAGCAACACTTGTGATTATTAAAATAGCTGCAGGCGGAGAGAACCGTTCAGTGTTGGATCATGGGATTGAGATGATGTCACACTCTTAAGTTCTAGCCGAATCTGGTTTATATTCTGTCATGTGTGACTAAGACAAGAACAGCGAATAGAAACATTTAAATATTGTTGTTGTTTTTTTTTGAGTAACGTCAGAACTAATGGTAAAACCTAAAAAAATACAGAGAATATTAATTTTAACTAGATTAGGGTGACAAACTTGACTTCTCAAGTGTTAAAAAAATCTTTATAAATTTTTTTTAAAAATGTATCTGGAATATTTGATCAAATTTAAAATCCAGTCCTTATTTCTTTTTTCAACTTTAAAATCCAGTCCATATTTCTTTGTTTTTAAAGTAGCCCAGCCCATATTTCTTTGTTCAACTTTAAAATCCAATCCATATTTCTTTGTTCAACTTTAAAATTCAGTCCAATTTCTTTGTTTTTAAAATCCAGTCCATATTCCTTTGTTCAAGATCTAGCAAGACATTTTGGTAAATCCGAGAAATTTTCCCCACCTTAAAACACAGCGACCGCATCTTGTGATGACGTCATTTTTTCAATATGATAGAGAGGGGCAGTGAGGGGCTGTGAGGGGCAGTTGGGGGCAGTCGGGACCAGTCAGGGGCAGTCGGGACCAGTCAGGGGCAGTCGGGGGCAGTAAGGGCGGGCACAATCTCTATTTAAAAAAAGGCAAAAAAACAAACTATTGGAGCAATAGATTTTCAAAAATTCTTTTTTAAACGGACCCATTGTTTACAGTCATTGTTTACAGTCATTGTTTACAGTCATTGTTTACAGTCATTGTTTACAGTCATTGTTTACAGTCATTGTTTACAGTCATTGTTTACAGTCATTGTTTACAGTCATTGTTTACAGTCATTGTTTACAGTCATTGTTTACAGTCATTGTTTACAGTCATTGTTTACAGTCATTGTTTACAGTCATTGTTTACAGTCATTGTTTACAGTCATTGTTTACAGTCATTGTTTACAGTCATTGTTGACAGTCATTGTTTACAGTCATTGTTTACAGTCATTGTTGACAGTCATTGTTTACAGTCATTGTTGACAGTCATTGTTGACAGTCATTGTTTACAGTCATTGTTTACAGTCATTGTTTACAGTCATTGTTTACAGTCATTGTTTACAGTCATTGTTTACAGTCATTGTTTACAGTCTGTCTTTAACGGTAGGTACGCCCCTGTGACTGATATGACTTCGGGCAAGTTGACTCCAGGTCGACTGACAGATTGTGACCTTAGCAAACGTATGATGAGGCAGGCATGACTGTCTTCCACAGACAATTGTCTCTTTGGTAAGCATTCAAAAAGACCTTACTCAATCCGCAATGTGAACTCTGACCTTTCAACGCGAGTCATTTGTCTAAGTGCCACACTTACGCATCCTGGGCGGTGGAAGGATGAGGGGGATGAGCAACGTTTTGGTGTCTTATGGCATTCAGATAGATAGAGACACTTCTTTGTGTCTTGTTGTACTCAGATAAATAGAGACACATATGTGTGTCGTGTTGCCTCAGATAAATAGAGACACATATGTGTGTCGTGTGGTGCTCAGATAAATAGAGACACACATGTGTGTCGTGTGGCACTCAGATAAACAGAGAAACTTATGTGTGTCTGGGGCCCTCAGATACATAAATATTGTATACTTGTTTTATTACAGGACCATGAAGTCCACCAAAACGTCATGCAAACGTCACAGATGATGACTTCACGCTTCAGTTAACTTACAGCTGCAACGGATCACCCAGCGTGACGTCACTGAGAGGAGCTGATGTCATTGACAGGAGGTGATGTCACTGACAGGAAATGATGACACTGACAGGAGCTGATGTCACTGACAGGATCTGATGACACTGACAGGAGCTGATGACACGGACAGGAGCTGATGTCACTGACAGGAGCTGATGTCACTGACAGGAGCTGATGACACGGACAGGAGCTGATGTCACTGACAGTAGCTGATGTCACTGACAAGACCTGATGACACGGACAGGAGTGGATGTCACTGACAGGAGCTGATGTCACTAACAGGAGCTGATGATACTGACAGGGGCGGATTCACTAACAAGACCTGATGTCACTGACAGGAGCGTATGTCACTGACAGACAGGGCTGGATTGTGCTGATCAAGTTTCATCCCATTTAAGATTTCCAGAAAACATTAGCTAGGCCAGCAGAGAACGCCGAGCTTTCCTGGCCACAAACAGGCCCGAAGTATGCAGCGACTCCTTAACTGTTGAACATGGACCCCAATAACGTTGGTGGAGAGAAATACACAAAATTTCATTAGCTAAATATACCGATTGATATCAAGTGAAAAAAAAACAATATATAATGATTATGCGTGTTTTAAGCAGACTTTAATCTGTAAACATAATCTGCCATGTCAATTGAAATAATCATAATCAACCGCTAAAGGACACTCCACATTTTAAAGTAGCACAACTCCAAGTGAAATGTAGATCACCATACTATGGTGTATCAACGGCTTTACCGCAACAGCTATTGCCCTGACCCTGTGTGACGACATAACAATCACGTGACATAACGAAAACAAAAAAATTGCTTAAATATAAATGTGACATTAACCGTCAATAGATTTATTTTCAACGGACCGAGACACTTTATTGCTCATCTTTTCGTACTGTTCTCATGGCAGGTAACTCTGGGACCGGAAGTTTCAACTTTCGTTAATAAGGAAACGGCTAATCCAAGCCAAATCGTTTCCCATTGAAAACCTCAGGTACCAGATTGAACCAATATACAAAGAAACCGACCCTTCTTGTTTTGTTTTTTTTCCAACATGACCAGGTACATACGGCTTTCTATAGTATTTTCTTCGTTCATTTTCAACTGCTGTGTATTTATTGTGCCAGTGGCGGAGTCTTGGGTTTATTGTCATGGGTTAGATATCAGAGTCCCTCCACCTATGCCTCTGTCATTCAGGGACCAATCATATTGGCATGTGCCACCTATGTCTATGTTATTCAGGGACCAGCCAGATTGGCATGTGCCAGCTATGCCTCGGTGATCCATGGACCAGCCAGTTGGGCACGTGTCACAAAATCCCATTGAAGACAGTGCCACTAGATCAGAATGTTAATCCGGGGAACAGATTGAAATATGGGAACACGACCCACATCCCCTTCTAAGACAACATCACTTCCAAGACGAATTTCATCTTTAGGACATCACGCCTCTCTAAGACAACATCCCTCTCTAAGAAAACATCACTTCCAAGACACCATCCCTCTCTAAGACACCAATCCTCTCCAAAACACAACCCCTCTCAAAGATAACATCTCTCTAGAAGAAAACATCCCTATCTAAGACGCCAATCCTCTTCAAGACACCATTCCTCTCCAACACACCGCTCCTCTCCAAGACACAATTCCTCCATAGTTATTATCCATCCATCCCTGTGGCGCTACAGCCCATGCAGGGCTTTGGTCTGCCTCACCACTTCCTTTCACGCAGACCTATCTAATGCTTTCCTATTCCATGCTTTGATTTCCAGTTGTTGTAGATCTTTCTTCACATCATCCATTGATCTAATCTAAGCCTAGGTCCGCCTTTCACCCGTTTTCCTCTGGGGCTTTGTTGATGAACCCTCTTCACTCCTCTGTCCTTTGGCATTCTCTCTAAGTGTCTTGCGTAGAATAACCTTTTTTTTTATTTCTGCTCCTATCCTGGGATCCTGATATGGACTGTACAATTCATGGTTGGTTCGTATTCTCCATCTATATTCATCCTTTGATGGTCCATATATTTTCCTGAGAACTTTTCTCTCCCATGTGTTTAATAGGTTTTCTGCCGTTTTTGTTAGGGTCCAAGTTTCTCTTGCACATGTTACAACTGGTCTGATTACAGTTTTGAAACTAGTTATTTCATTGTCTCTCTTGTAATGTGTTTACTTTTGAATATTTTCGGACTACTGAAGTAAGCCCTGTTTCCGGCTGATATTCTTTCTTTTATTTCTGTTAGTAATTCGTTTCTTTCATTTAATAAAGATCCTAGGTATCTGAATGGATTTACTTAGGCAAAAGTCTGTTTTCTTATTTTAATTGCTTCATCTGTCTGTTCTTCTCTTATCATCGTCATGTTATTTATTTATTTTTGTTGTTGTTAACTTCCAGCCCTGCTTTTAGTGATGGGTCTTCTAATTCAATAAAGGCTCTACTACTTTCCCCTAACAGTGATATGTCATCAGCATATGCAAGATACTGAAGGGGTTGATTGTAGAGATTGCTCATTGGTAGTGGGTCTTGGGTTTCCTTCAGAAAGTACCCTGCCATGTTTCCTCGGGTATCCATAGTCCATACTTTGTCTTAGGCCTCATCTAAAATGAAAATCCCTTGAATACTCTCCTTGAACCTTGATTTAGCTTTTAAATTGTTCAATGTAACATGTATCAGTCTTGTCAGTTTGTTGGGTATGCGAAACTCCTACAGATTCTCATATATATTTTTTTTCTTTTGATGGTGTCAAAGTCCATTTTATAGTCCACATAGAGTTGATGTACTGGGATAATCTATTCATAATATTGCTCTAATAGGCATCTGATGATTAAAATCTGATCAGTCGTTGATCTGTTAGGCCTGAATCATGGGCTCCCGCAAAAAACTTTCGGGGGGGGGGGGGCAAAAAAAATCGATTAAAATTCCGGGGGGGGGGGGAAAATTTTTTTT
>CAXITT010000099.1:1576121-1593424 GCA_964033795.1 Lymnaea stagnalis | reverse complement strand
AAGAATTAAACCTAAACATTCCTTTTCTACAGTGGAATAGTTTTTCTGATGTGAGTTGAATTTCTTTGAGAAATAAGAGACAGGATGATCTACATTGTGGTCATCTTCTTGAAAAAGAACTGCACCAGTGCCAACATCGCTGGCATCTACAGCTAATTTAAACTGTTTGTTAAAGTCTGGTGCAATGAGAACAGGAGCATTAGCAAGTATAATTTTAATGTTTTCGAATGCTTCCTGACAAGCATCTGACCAATGAAATTTTGCATTTTTCTTTAACATATTACTTAAAGGAGAAGCAATAACTGAGAAATTTTTGCAAAATTTTCTATAATAACCTGCCATTCCCAAAAATCTCATTAACTGTTTTCTAGTAGTGGGTGGTGGAAGTGATACAATAGCATTTATCTTAGCTTGAACAGGCTTTACATGACCTTGACCCACTATGTGACCTAAATATTCCACAGTTGCATGACAAAATTCACATTTATTTAAATTTACAGTTATTTTTGCCTGCAAAAATTTTTAAACAGAGATCTTAATTGGTTTACATGAGATGAAAAATCTTGACTGTAAATAATTACATCATCAATATTGCCGCTGCAATTTTCTTGGTCAGCAATATTATTATTGACTAGACGTTGGAATGTAGCCGGGGCATTTTTCATTCCAAACGGCATTACTTTATATTGATATAAACCATCTGGAGTACAAAAAGCAGAGATTTCTTTTGCTCTGTCAGATAGAGGAACCTGCCAATAACCTGATAGTAAGTCTATCTTGGTTACATATTTGGCATCACCTATTCGATCTATAAGATCGTCTATCCTTGGAATCGGAAAGGAATCAGTCTTTGTGAATGCATTCACTTTCCTGAAGTCAGTACAAAACCTGTAACTTTTGTCAGGCTTTGGGACTAAAATACATGGTGAACTCCAGTTACTAGAGCTTGGTTCAATTATATCATTTTCAAGCATGAACTTTATTTCAGACCGGATTATTTCAAGTTTTTCCGGATTGACCCTATAGGGGTGTTGCTTGACCGGAACTGCATTGCCAATGTCAACATCATGTACAGCAATGTTGGTTTTATTAGGTACATCAGGGAAGAGTAAAACAAAATCTGCAATAACAGACTTAACAACATCCTTCTCTGACAATGACAAATGTCCTAGTTTCTTATCTAAGTTGGCCAATATTTCTGAATTTTTAAGTTTATAATTACCAACTTTTTCTGGGACACTATCAAAGGTTTCAGTAACATTTTCTTTAAGTACTGAAGTTACAGTTGAGATTGTGTTAACATTTGTTTCTGAGGATGGACAATGATCATCACATTTTCTATCAAAATATTCTTTTAACATGTTAATGTGACATAACTGTTTCTTTCTTTTACGATCTGGTGTTAACACAATGTAATTTAAATCATTGATTTTGGACTCAACAACATAAGGACCAAAATATCTAGCTTGTAGTGCTTGCCCTGGTATCGGCAAAAGCACAAGCACTTTGTCCCCTGAAGCAAACTGTCTGAATTTTGACTTTTTGTCATACCAAACTTTCATTTTAGATTGTGAATCTTTTAAATGTGTTTTAGCCAAATTAACGGCATTAAAAAGTTTAGTTTTAAATTTTTGGACATAGTCAAGAAGTCCTTCCGTGGGTGTCGATGACATCCACGTGTCTTTTAAAAGTTTAAGGGGACCGCGAACCGTGTGGCCAAACACCAGTTCGAAGGGGCTGAATCCAAGTGATTCTTGAACTGCTTCTCTTGCGGCGAACAGTAGCATGTTGATGCCTTCATCCCAGTCTTTCTCTTGTTCTAGGCAGTAGGTTCTCATCATGTTCTTCAACGTCTGATGGAATCGCTCAAGTGCTCCCTGTGACTCAGGATGATATGCACTCGACAAGCAGTGTTCTATGCCCAACTGGTTCATCACTTGTTTGAATATTCCAGCCTTGAAGTTGGTTCCTTGGTCAGACTGTACAGACTTCGGAAGACCAAACAATGTAAAAAACTTCGTCAAGGCTTTGACGATGTTCGGAGTCTTGATATTGCGAAGAGGAATAGCTTCTGGGAACCTTGTTGACGCACACATGATTGTCAGCAAGTATTGGTGACCTGATTTTGTCTTTGGCAGAGGTCCAACGCAGTCTATAATAACGCGACTGAAAGGTTCTTCGAATGCTGGAATGGGTTGAAGAGGAGCTGCTGGTATCTTCTGATTTGGTTTCCCTACAACCTGACAAGTATGACATGATCTGCAGTAGTCAACCACATCTTTCTTGATTTTGGGCCAAAAGAAGTGCGACGTGATTTTGTGATATGTCTTCTTTACTCCCAAATGACCTGAAAGTGGTGAGTCATGGGCTAAGTTCAGGACTTCGTTCCGGAATGGGGTAGGAACTACTATTTGATGAACTATCCTCCATTCTTCGTCAGCATTTGCGTCTGGAGGTCGCCATTTTCTCAAAAGTATGTCATCTTGAAGGTAATAACATATAGGGAATTGTTCAGCTTCTTCTTGGGTCAAAGCGTTCTCTCGAAGTTTGACTATTTCTGGATCACTCTTCTGTTCTTCAATAAGTTGCATTCGAGTTGGAGTCTTGTAATTACTAGCCTCTTCATTTAGACTTGCAAAAAATGTTTTTCCCAGGTCAATTTCAGGAAGAATTTTATTGCTTTTTTGTGAAATCTCTTTTGTGGAGATCTTGGAACTCATGGCCCTTGTCACAGCACATGCTGGATACAATTCTTGATCTTCTTCCTGATTTTCATTTAAACAAGGTTCATGAGTAACGATGGGTTCGGCTATCACCTTCCCACCAGCTAAGTCATTGCCTAGCAGCAACGAGATGCCGTCCAATGGTAATGTTGGTCGGACACCCACAACCACAGGTCCGGAGACTAAGTCTGATTTTAGGTTGATGAGATGTAAAGGTACATCTATGCATCCCAGCTCTACACCTCGTAACAGGATGTTGCTCCCAGTAGCAGTAGATTCAGATAAGGGAAGTATACCCTCAAGTAGCAAGGACTGTGAAGCACCTGTATCTCGTAAGATTTTGATTGGTTGTAGACTGGAAAAATCACCTGGCAGTGATACGAATCCTTCCGATATGAAAGGCATGAAGTCTTGTATGACATCAGTAGTTTCTGATGTAGAATTTTGGACCTTGGTAGGTAAACTCTTGTTGGAGTCTTGAGAACATTCGGCTAGGGTAGAGGAAGTAAAACTCTGGGTAGAGTCGTCAAAACTTGCACACAAGTCCTCAGTAAAACGCCCTCTGGAGGTAGACCTCTTCTTGGAGCAAAAGGATCTTGGCGACAAGCTCATAAAACTCGCAGTCGAAGCAGGAACTTGGCTGGAGTCAGTAAAACTAGCCTTATTGTTCATAATGGAACTCTTTGATGAGTCGTGACAAACCTCTTTGAAGTTTGTATGGACATCTGGAGAGCAAAAACTCTTGAATTTTGAAAATGTGTTTCCAGATGTATGACGAGACGTACAAGCGGAGACTTTGTGTTGTGTACCAGGATGTGTGGTCTTCTCAGTTTTCTTCTTGAGTTTCCAGCAATCATCCCTCGTATGTCCTTCCTTTTTACAGTAGGCACATGTGTCTTTTGCACCAATTTCTTTCGTACCGGGCTTGAATGGTTTTTGTGAGGGTTTACTGTAAGTTGATACAGCTGTCTTATTATGCCTTTCATTTTTGGTGTCAGATGGATTCTTGGAAAGTTGATGTGAGATGGTGAAGTCGTCGGCTAACAACTGCTGCCGTATGTGCGTCACCTTCACCACGGTCTGCAAAATGTATTCGCACCTCAGTACGAACATAGTTCTTGAACTTTTTTTGTGAGAGGCTCATCATTAAAATCCTACACATGAAAATGAAGCCGAACAGATGCGTGTTTTCCCGTATTGCTCAGTTTTTTAATTTTTTTTTTTTTATCTCGTCAACGGCACGTCTTACTGCATAACAAAAGTTATGAAATGTTCTCACTGGAAAACAGCAAGTCCATAAAGTGAAAAAAATATTGATTTCTTTTTAAAATGTTCTGTGTTTCAGAGACAATTAATTAGGGAAGCACTGACAGAGAAAAACGGCAATTTATATGGTTGTCCGCCACGATCGAACTTGGTTAAGAGGTTCAATATGAAAACGTTTTAAAGATATAAATGAAGTTGAGCCTAAACAAAACTGAAACCGGCTGTTTCTAGATGAGA
The DNA here is from genome assembly GCA_964033795.1 of Lymnaea stagnalis. NCBI lineage: Eukaryota > Metazoa > Mollusca > Gastropoda > Lymnaeidae > Lymnaea > Lymnaea stagnalis. Next base: position 1,589,198 of record CAXITT010000099.1, on the reverse strand, counting down.
CTAATAAATTGTTAGATGTTGAAGTAAAAATGTGCCATTGAAGACTCCTTTATTGTTTAAGGTAACAATGTAATTTCTTCTTGATAATAGGAAACAACAAGAAAATTGATCGATTGATATGGAGGTTCAAGGGAAGCTGCCATGAGAACCGACCCACAAAGAGATTTTCTATTACGTTGTCAAGATTTAACAGTCAGCAGATAAACAAAAAAGGAATGTGAACTGATTCTTCAAATATTACAGGATGTAAAACAGCAATATATCAATTAAATTGACAAAGCAGCTGCTACTTTTGTCTTACGTGAACCCCGCTTAATCATGACCTGCTTATAGCGTCACGAACCGTAGACTTAATTTATGAGAAAACGTGCTATGGTTGCACCCTGCTTTTATGGCAACGTGTTCTTGAGGGCGTAAGGTTCTGGTGGAAAAGTATTTTGGCACTCTGTCTCATGACAATCATCTCGTGACAATCTACGGTTGTATCTGAGATATGTAATAAAAACCATTCTAGCGAGAGTTGTAAAAATTTTAATTTTCAATTTGTTGCTACTTGATTTGCCAACTTTCCAAACATATATGTATACAAAAAGTGTGAGATTGCTTGCCCATAGTACATTTGGATATCCTTAAAAAATGAGTGTATAAACTTCATGAATCGTATATGAATCGTAATGAAGAGAACATGTGAGATTTTCAGCTATAGCTTAAAGGAGGCTCATATATAATTATCAAACAATTCAGATTGTGGACCCATAGACACAAACTTACACATTCGATATTTGAAATAGAACATAGATATATAGATATTAGATATATATATATCAGTTAATACCCGCCGTACGCACAGTTTTTTTTTTTTTTACACAAAACCAAGTATTAGAGAAATATCCGGTGTCCTTAAGTTTTACAAACGAGTAAACATCTCATTATCTATAATATGGGCAGGCCTTACACTAGGCATCAAGACAGTCTTACTCTTCTTGATTATCCTTAAAACAACAGTCCTACAGACCGATCTACATACATGTCTACAACATTCCTAGGAAAGTCCTACATCTCATTATTTATAATATGCGCAGGCGTTACACTAGGCATCAAGACAGTCTTACTCTTCTTGTTTTCCTTAAACAACAGTCCTACAGACAGATCTACATAGATGTCTACAACATTCCTAGGAAATTTATTTACTTAGTACTATTAATATAAAACAATAGCATCTGAAAGTGATAAATCACACAGGCTCTCCAAATGTACTATGGTCATGGCATCTTTATTGTTTCATTGCATTGATCTGGAACTTTTTGAAAATATGGTCGGTTGAAATGATTGTGCGCATTTACAGCCTTTGTTGGAAGTGCGTGTAATAGTCACTTGAAATGTGCCTCGCGTAAGCCCCCTATTTCAACGTTCGCATTTATGTTGCTCTGTTGTATTTTGCAACTGGAATGTAGGTAAACCGTGTTTGGCATGAGTATGCCTGATTCGCCTCATTTTCCAAGAACATTTTGTAAATCTTTGTGCCCCAATGAGGAAAAGCGCTATTCATATTCAGCGTGGAAATATGATTACAGCAGCTGGGATGGATGAAATGTCCCTTTCGGCTGTGCGTTCGCCCTCTCCTCCGACGAACATCGTTGTGACATGTCGTGTCATTGTCGGCAATCAAGCTTAGGGTTTTCCTTGAAAACCATTCATACACATGCTGGTGGATTGGCCAGAGTGATTTAATACATGTGTTTTTATGATTTAGCGAATCTGAACATGGAATCTAGCTGCATGCAGATTTTGGTTATTTTTTTTAAGAGCTGCTTGTGTATTAAACGTACAATTGTCCATATCCTGATAGTGGAGAGATTTTGTGCTACATTTCCCTTTTATTTAAAAAAATATATGATCCGTGGCCAATTTATATGTGCACCAATAAAAAAAAAAAACTAGAGAAGAGTTGTTTTCTCAAAGGTTCTGCAAAGGTGGTAAAGCTTACTTCATGTCTTGGCAGCATCTTGAGTACTTGCTGGATTTATTCTGCTCATTAGCATTAGAGTGTTCGGACTGCTGGTCTTAACATTAAAATATTAAGGCCTAAAATGTCATACCATATGCCGAGAAAAAATAGCTGCACGAAGGCTGACTACAACCCTCCCCAACCCGTTCCCATCAAAGGCTGATGATAAAAAATTATATGTTAGGAACAGCCTAACCATTTGAACTGTGTTTCATTAAATACGCTTGTCCTTTATCAATTATTTATGTGTGAAATCCAGCTTTGTATCCAATACCAAGAAATACCATGTGAATTTCCCGACTGAAACGTATTTGAAGCAATCTAAAGTTTTATTTACATTGATACCAATACGATTTATTAGGGAAATTATGTACACAAATTGAATTAGTAAATATTAAAAACATTTAAAAAATGACTTTCATCTATTTTATAAATTAAACTAAAAAAATATGTTACAAAATGTTAAAATTTTTAAAAACAAAAAAAAACGTGTTTGAAACCATCAGACTATATCAAAACCCAGGAATAATGGAAAAAAACAATATATATATATATAAATTTTCGCTGATTCGTCACTAACATAGTCCCTTAACTTTTGAGCACCATTATTACGATTCGAACAGGGTTCATCAAAATACCATGCATTTGAAGTGCATAAGTAATTGAAGTCAATTAAAAGACGTCGGTGTTTGGGAAACGTAAAAGGGTGCCAATAATGGTGGTTCTAATGAAGATAATATAAATGTAATGTGAAAAACTGCACACATATTCTGGTTAAGGTCTGAGATTACACGTTTAAGAACACCGGCTAGTAAGTTGGCTACCACCTTCATCTGCTGAGCTGAGCCAAACACTATTTTACTCACAAAGGGTTCTCCAACCCTGGCTTCAACAGGTGTCTCCGGTGACCTCGGGGATTTTCCCTATGACCTGTTGCATAGGATTTTGGGGAGTTAAGCAGTGGAACCTTATCTAGTTATCTTAGTAGCACTAATAAGCCTTAGCCTCATCATCGATGTGCAGTGAATTGTGAAATGTGAAGGGGATTCGAGTTCCCCTTGCCTGGTTTGATTAACTAGCCGGGAGTGGACGTACTTAGCTTAAGGTGGTCTACCCTACTTGTCTCGCCGAGGCTTTACAGATCTTTTCTCGTGAATTTTTTCAAATCATTTTCAATACATAATTATTATAATAGAGAGTACCTTGTTTAAAGACAAATCATTAAACAAAAAAGCGATAAAATATTCATTAACCTGTTACAATCTGTTCAACCTTGATAAATAAATAAAAACATTAAGGGTTCTTACTAGGCTTCACTTTCTTCTGCTAACTCCATGTAGTCAGAGACTTGACAGGGCTTCATCATTTGCACGTTTGCATCATTTGGCTCCAGTTACACCAGTACTTGCTCTGATTTATTTTCAACGCTTTTAATTTTCTGTAACGAACACTGCAGATCATTTAAGTGCAAAATAGGTGGCTAATTGAAAGGGGAAAGAGTCAACAAAATCACGAAAAGTGGCTCCGTCTACTTTGTAGTCTGAAACGTGATCAAATCCTTCCTGTAGCTTTGCAATGGCATCAGTATACTTTCCCCGAGTTCAAGAGTTCTTTGCATGTTGGGAAATGACAGAGGTTTCACTGAGAACCTTAACACATGGTTTGTGGAGAATACTTCCCGTCTTGTAACTACTTGCTGAGTACATTTAGCTCCTGTGTAATGTCAAAAAAAAAGAAACAACAACAACCGAGTCCATTAGCCAATTCGGATCATTTAGAATCTACAGTTCTGTTTATTTTTGACTATCAACTCAAAAGCCTTTTCAAGACGTTTCTTGTACAAAGGCAAATTATTTCTGTGAAGTAGATAACAAAGGTGAGGAACTATTGGCGCTTCAAGTCCCTAAATCTTGTGTCAGATTGCTTGTATTGGGATAGCCCCTAATCCCCCTATGTGCGATAAAATCCACAGCTATAATCCTATCACTTAAAAGGGGTGTACCCTTTTTAGGGGTGTTGTAGATATTACTGATGGCCGATGTGAGTTGGATTTTCACGAGAGTTACCAATCCCAATGTTCAATGGGTGCTTTTTCAGTATGGTCTCCTTTCCGGCTGTGTTAAAGGCGATTTGACCTTGGTTTTAGCTTGAAATGACAAATGACAAGCATCAGGCAGCATTGCAGAATACAAAATACTGAATGACACAGCCCTGCACTCGGGCCATGAAGCTAACGAATTTTGTGAAGTTGTCTGGGCCCTGGTACTTTTTTGTGATACATTTCTATTGACCGTGTCAAAAGCCTTATTCAGGTAGGTCAGGACGCTAATGTCTATCAGTTGAGACAATCCTCAAAGCTGTTTCAACCTTTGGGTTATCAAGTGGCGTGGAGAGATAAGATTTTCTTTTAGGAATCCTAAAAGAATAATCTCAGGCCTTGTGGATTTTCATGCTGCGAAGCCCTCTCCATTGTCGCAATGTGACGGTCAGATGTCCAATGGATATATTTTTTTAAAAGTAGAATTTGAATAAGGTAATTTTTTTATTTTTGCATCAATTATTTAATAAACAATCTGTTGAATATAAACATGTCATCTACTATGTGAACTTTATGAAAATTGGTCTTTGTTAGAGAAAACAGTTCGGACATGGGGATTCAGTATGCCTAATATCACGGCAAGTCAGGAATTTATATAAATAAAAAATATTCTTGTCATTAGATTTTTAAAAAATTTTCATTGCTCCCAGGACTAGGAGATTAAACAATTTTCCAAAAATTTTCATCTGCAGTTCGTCTATGGACAGAATTAGACGTACGACTTCGTCCATTGCTTCTAAAACTAGCAGAGTCACTTATTCGAAATTCTATGGAGTATTAGAATTTTGGAGTTTGATTTATATCGACACATTTTACACATGTCAAGGTAATTGAATTACCTCGCAGACCACGTATGTATTCGTTGAAGAAATGTAACCGTAAGAAAATTGGAATTCTTCTGCCCTCAGATGTACGTACTGCTGGATTTTTTAATGACAATTCATGTTCCGAACAATAATTTGTAAATAGTGCATTGTACCCCCCAAGTGTATGTTATAAATTTGATGTAATTAAATCTATTTGGGATAATATATTTTACAGCTTTTCAAGAAACGAAGTTACATTGCAACTTGTGCAAGATGCTAGCTATTTGAAAGGCTTTTTAGCCAGATTGCAATGTTTCGCTTTTCATTTCAAATATATTTCTCTCATCCCCTGATGTTGTACATGTAGTTGGCGATGTATATTAGTAAAGTTAAAGTTTATTGAGTTAAAGATAGCTGTAACTGTAGTTTATAAATAAAGCTATCGTTTTAAAAAGTTTTAGTTGTTTTCGATGGAGTTAAAATTGTATTTATAGTATGTAGTTATAAATTTATGTTTTTAAAGAAACAAATGTCCTTTCTTTTACTCTAGATAAATACGACAACTAGGCTAGTTCTAATTTATGTTAAAAATTTAGTACTGTAAATTCAATTCAATGACACTCTCACTATACTTACAAAAACAAAGGTGGTTGAACCCCAAATAAGCACACTGCCCAATGTTATTAGTTATTATGCTTCAATTGGCGATCGCGTCTTCTAGGTGGGTCGAACACACGCAGCTCCTTGTTAGTTTGACCTTCCTCGCCTTGGTAACTGGTCACTACACTTATCAAAGTAGCCATATCAAAAAAAATCAGCTACTCAGTCCAAAAAGCCGTAAATGCATCAAAAATGTCAGCTATTCCTGGGACTCTTCAAACCAAAATTCAGAATCAAGCTGTGATTCATCTGTGGCGCATTCAGCTGCTGTAGAGGTCATGGCAATGAAGAACCATTACAATTTAGGAGGACAAAAAGCTGTATCGTATGGTGACTACTAAACGAGTAGGAACCGTCGTTTCAGATTCAAGAAACATAGGTGACTTAAGCGAACTAGGTCGTGGAGCTTGATGGAACTGTCGACCTTATACCAGTCTATTCGCCATATGCATGTGCATTTTTCATGCACCTGGTCGTGGAGAGAACTGACAATCTGCCTCACAACGTCTGATCCAAATAAAAGCCAGTCAAGCCGAAATATGCGAAGTCCCTCCATACATTTGGCCTTGACCGATGAAGCTCTCCGAATTGTATCAAAAGGAACCTCGTCCGTTACCCAGCAGGGGAATCACAGAATAAGGAGCTCCCGTGATCCTGTGGTACTGTAGCATCTAATTTAGTGCCCTATTGAAGGAGATGGAACTTTGGGAGACACTTGCGCACCTGTTAACAGAACGTCCTCACTAGATGCCCCAGGGCCTATTGAGACACCTTTGTGAGGAAAATGTTGCATGCCTCATCTCAGCAGGTGGGGCTGGTAGACAATTTACTAACGGATCAAGAGGGTAATATTTCCCTATTGTCCTGATATAAAACCATTCAGTGATTTGCGCAGTTTTGGGTTTGGCTAAGTAAGTGCATAGAAAAAATCCTCATGAAAAAGATATCGCACATAAACGTGTATCTGTTGTTGATATCTGTCGATTCAACGCCACTGCCACTCGACGACCCTCTTCGCGGTCAATCCGATATTGCTCAATGTCTTGCTGTCATACTATGAGCTAATTATCATTTATTTGAAAAAATTTAATTTAAATTAATTAAAATGTAAACAGTTTTTGTTTAAAAAGAAAAACTAATGGAATAGTAAGATTTATAATTAAATTTAGAACCGTAGGTTTAGTTAATTCATTTATTTATTACATTTGTTTTGATTTATCATGATCAAAATTGAAGTACTAACATGCATGTGCATTTATCACAGTTTCGTATAGTAATTTTTTAGTAGGTCTACTTTAGATCTGTACACTTTTACAATTTTGAAGACCAAATGAGATACCTTTAGAACAACAATTTAAAAAAAATCGGTTTAAAAAATCTCCCCCCCCCTTCCCCTCCCACTGCGGGTGAGAGAGGTTGGTCGCTGAACGAAATAACTACGTCGCCAGCAACGAAATGTCACGAAGCGATTTCTTTCAAACTATTTATGAAAACACAAAGTATGACGAGGACAAAGTAACATTGTTGTAATATTTTCATAGCCTTTATGACTGATGAAAAAACGCCTAGGTGTTACCTAGGTGAAAAGGAGGGGTATAGAGCCACAATAATAATAATAATAGATTTAAATTGTCTATAATTATAAAAGTAAATGTCACATGCAAGGATCAATTTTCTCTTATTACGTTAAAATACATTTGTAAGAAATTTAAATTTCGGCTTTGGTTTCAGCAAAAAGTCTCGTTAACCTTTTGGTTTTCGCTTCAGTTTATCTTTTGATTTCGGTTCCTGTTTCAGTCGAAAGTCATTTGTACTGTTCGGCTGAAATCACAAAATCATTTTCGGTTGGTATCTAGACAAAACGCTGCCCAGAAAGGTATTTCAAAACCCTGATGAAAGTTTTTACGGACGGCTCCGAGAAGGAAATGCTGGAGGACAGCAAAACAGGAACTTTCAGGGAATTGTGGCTACAGCATCAAAATTTATCACGACACTCTGCAGAGATAGGAGCGTGTAAGACTCGATATAATAGTCTACTACCACTCATGATCTTCTATTGATATCTTGGGAAACAGATCATTTAATATGCAATTTGTTGGAACCAGCATATACGGAGTGCCAAATCGGTGAATTATGTAGAACGATGACAGTACGGAGGATTCCGCGGCACGTCATTAGTGTACCTGGAAATCAAAAACTGATTGTTACAGGCAGAAAACATGACAATCAGAAGCGCTTTCACTAACTTGCAGAAGTTCAACAGGCTTGACCATAACTGGGCATTGAACCATGGTCCAAGAGACACTACCGCATCTCACTAGATCATTCGGGGGAGGCGAGGGGAGCCATACTTGGGGAGAATGTTACCAGCTCAGTCTGCTTAGCTCAGGAGATGGAGCTCTTATCCAAAGTACTAGCCGTGGTCATCAGAGAGAAATCAGAGAGAATATGTGCATTAATTAGTGCAAAAAATATCATAAATTAGGAAGTTTTTGTTATTAGAAAATGTGTTTGGTTTTCCAGGTACGATCATGAAAAAACTGGACAACCCTGTTTTTAAGTGACGTTTGGTCATTCCAAATCCTATGGGCTATTTTACAAAAAAAAAAAGGTGTTTTGAAAATAGTTTTTTTTTGCTTTATTTCATCTAAAAAAGTAAATGTAAAAACTGCTTGCAGATAGGAGGGGGAGATTACTTATTATTTGGATATGACAAAGAGAAAACAAATTAGTTATTTAATAAACATAAGCAGTTTCGTTTTTAAACTCTGTTATTCAGGAAAATGTGTGACAAAAAAGAATAATAATTTTTGAAACTTGCATTATCTGTACGTCCACGTCTCTTAATTTTTGTTTGAAAAAAAACTCAATAATTTATACCTTATAATAACTAGCTTAAAATACATATAATCCAATACAATAAAAATTAGGCTGATCACTATATTTTGTAAGGCATGAGGCCATCATATAAGCAAGTTCTGCGAATAATGTTGAGTGTTATCGGCAGACCGAAATCTTTGACTGAATGGGTTCACCTCGTACTGTAAAATTGACTCAATCATTGCCGCGTCTTGCTCAGCTGGTCAAATAAATAAAAAACAAGTGAAACATTGCGAGATAAACATAATATATACAAACCTTCCAGAAGTATGGAATGATATCTTACTATTAATGGAAAGGCTTCACCATCACCTAAAGTTATTCTCAAAATTCCAAATGATGACATTTTCGTTGCTACTACTGTTAAGCGTTTTCGTTTTGCCAGGCGTTGGTGGACCCTTTTCAGAGAAACCAGTATTGCCTCAATCACCGCATTGAGGCTTGTTCTGTTTCCCCCACTTGGGCCGGATAGCTCCTAGGGTGTCTTAGAGCCCTAGCTACTCATCTGTTGGGCATCGCCGTAAATCATATCTTCAAGGAAGGCTTCCAGGTCTCGCCCATTCGACACGTTATGACCAAATTAGCCACTGTTTCTTCTGCCTCGACACAGAATCTTCAGTTTGGTTACCTTCATCATCTAAGTCTGTGGAGATGGGTGTGTCGCGCAGTGTTCAATCCTCATTTAGGTGATGAGGCTCAATTCCCTGTTTCCAGTCTTACGGCGACCTCCAAGATGATACCTTTTAACTTCTCGAAGACTGCATCACCGTTTGCTTCTCGTACATGGCTTTCTGGAAGAGCCAGTGTCTCAAAACGGGTTTTTGACATGCCAAGAGTAATCTTGGGTAGGTGATCACTCCCGATTTCTGCGAGGACTTCCAGTCGGCTGATATAAGGGTCAGGTCTGGCCGAGACTCCATGCTATGTCCGGTGTGACACTCTCTTCGTCCTGCAGTCTAATGAGATTGTTCTCAAGGCAGACCTCTTCGACTTGCTTCCCTTAACATCGTTTCCCTGAACATCGTTTCCCCCCGGGTAGGGATTATGAGCGTATTTCGTGGTGTATTTTAAACGTTCGTCACCGTTAACGTTTTGACCTGCTTTGTCACATTCACTGCTAGTGTTCGAATAGTTTCGCCTCTCTATGACCTCCACCGCGAGGTCATTTCGCACAGCTGTTGTAATAGCGAGTAACCTATAATTTGGTGCGGATTCCCGTGACGCAGCGTCTCCAGAAAAAAAGATACATTCGCATCGCGTTCGTGGAATAGTTTGATTACCTCGTGCAGCTTATGCCTAATTCCACACACATTCAGTTGTAACACGACTAGGGTTTGTTCCGGATGACCCGTTGTGACCAGTAGCTTGTTCGCCGTGTTGTATTAGCAAAAGACTTAGCGTTTGAGCTAACCTGAACATCTTTCCCCCCCCCCCCTCCCCCATTGAAGGAGAGGCTTTGCGTTACCTAGCCCCTTGCTCAGAGGGTCTTTCGGTCAAGACGAGCCGTGGGGGCTAGGAGTTTTCTACATAAATTATAACGTATTGGCGTCGTAACTTTTACAATTCTGGACCGTCACTAAAAGATATAGTCATAAGAAAACTTTCCCCCTTTTAATGATACCTATAACCTGTTACTTCTGATCTTGTTATGTAGTGCCTCTCCACGATTGGAACACAAATAAAAAAGGAAACGTCTCTAAGAAAAACTACTTTAAAAGATGTTTAGAGTGTAAGACATTCAAACTAATGGCTCACCCCTCCACCTTATCATTTTAATTCTCAAGTATAAAGTGAAAATCCGTTTATAAGATCTCCAGAAAGTATTAAAACAAATCCGAACCTGTGTTTAAAATTTCCTCAAGAATAGTTCACATTGTTTCCTAATATTCTTATTACCCAAAAGCTCCGAATCGCAGTGATTATGTAACGGGAAACTAGGTTATCCACAAGAAATGTCCAAATTTTAAGAATGGTTGCTTCTCCTTTGTCGAGTATGAGCGTTCATTAGTAATTGTTGCGACTCAATATTATGTTCATTAGTTGTTGAACGCTTTTCCCGCGCTTGACTATTATAGTTAGTGAACGCTCTTCCCGCCATTGTCTTTATGACGTATTTTTATGCTGAGTCGTGACGTATTGTCTATGCAGTGTTGTGACGTATGTTTTAGTCGTGCGGCAGTCTTGAGTGGAACCTTGGAGTGATAGGATGTTTATTATATTTACTTAGATATTAAAGTTATAGTTATTATGAAAAGGAGTTGAGTTTGTTAATTGATAGTTAGAATAGTACGACGCTTCAACGTATGAAAGAACTGACGAATGTAATCAATCCAAGAAGACGTTAGGAGTTGACATCCTTTATGTAGATTTGCAATTTTTCTGTGCCTGAAGCTGATGAGGATATTTCTATGATTACAAGTTCTACAATGTGAAGGAAGCGTGCAATCGCGGTTGGTAGGCTTGAGACAATAGACACAAATGTGTCTAGTGTTGTCGCCTCAACAGTTTTTTTTTTAAAGTCCCTGATTGTCTTGGGCAGGAATGAGCAGTTCCTACACAGGATTCTTGCTAGTATGAGCTGGAATTGATACAGTTGAAGACCAGCCCATTATTTATTTTGGAGATCATGGAGAGCACGGATTGTCATCTTCGTTCCTGCAATGGTGATCAGCCTAGTGTTTCTAGCATACTGCCAAAACTAGATATATTCCTGGCATCGGTTGAGGACAAAGCGAGCCGCCTGTTGCTGGAACGCCTCCACTCTATCAATGCTATAATGTCCCAGACTGAAGATGCGTAATCTAAACCGGACGGACAAAGGTTTTATATGATCTTTCTTTAACACTGGGGTTGCCAATCTTCAAGTTACATTGTTAATATGCTCATCCCAGCGGACCTCTCTTTGAATGGTAACACCCAGGTACTTAAATGAGGAAACTGGCTAATGTATATGGCCATGCAGTGTAGTAGTGTGAGGAGTAGTGTAGAGAAACTTCTAGAGACTGATAGTGTCTGGCACTTGGCAGGGTGAAAATGCTGTTATAGCTGGTCCTGGTCAGATCTGTTGGCGATCATCCTATACACTGCTGTGTCATCTACCAACAGTCAAGGTAGATGTCAGTTTTGTCGGGTAGGTCATTTATGTATGTTAGGAACAAACAGGGACCTAACACTGATCCCTGACTTCACATTCACAAAGGAGGAGCTTGTACCGGAGGAGCACTACTGCTTGGTATCGGTGGTGCCTTGGATCCCATACGTCTGGAGTTGTGTAGAACCAAACTATGATTGCCTTTGCAAAGTTCATTACCAGCACGTTTGTTTTTGGTTCTCTAGATTGGTCATCAAGTCTTCTACAAATTCAAGGAGCTGGGTCTCACATGACCTATTGACTCGGAAGCCATGTTCAAAGTCACTGAGTATATTTTGGCTTTCAAGATGCTTCATGACTGTACTTGCCATTATGTGCTCCAACAGTTTGCAGATCACGCTGGTTTAGGGATATCAGACGATAGTTTGCAGGCTCAGACTGCTCACCTTCCTTGTACAACGTGCGTTGTTTTCCAGACTGCTGGAACATTTTCCGAGCATAGTGACGATATGAGGAGGATTGTCAGCGCAGGAGCCATTTTTTGGGCTAATTTTTTAAGAATTTTTAATAATGCACTTGGAGTGTATTCCTTTAAAACAGATCTAAAGACACATCTATTTCGCAAATACCTTCTGGGATGATTGTCTACCTTATTTTCCAGTTAATGCATAATGGCTGTGTTGCTCCGGGTTGAAATGGCTAGAAAGACTTGTATGAAAGAGATTGTATGCTTGTAATTAGTTTTTGTAGTGTTGCGTTTGTTTTAAATGTGGTAAATTATAGATATGTTTTTTGTTGACTTTGTACCGCGCTTCGAGCCTTTGGGGATGAAGCGTGTTTTTGAAATAAACTTTATTATTATTATTATTATTGTTTTCAAACACTCCATGCATCAGCACAGTTGTAGTCTCTCCTCTTTTTCTTCCTGCCATATTAGTAGCTTACTACGGGTAATTTAAATTCTGCTAAATAACTTTATACATAGCAGATCTATTAATGAACTTCAATATAAGAGTAATTGTTTAAATAGCCTTTCAAACCGAAACAGTTGGATTTTTTCTTTGCCATCGCTCAAGTGGTAGATTACCATGGTTTTAATATACCGGTACAATAATACACGTCTAACACTGAACACGACGTCGACGATAACTTACTGACTTATGACTAATGAATATAAGGACAGTTAATAAATATTTAAATATAGGCCGGCACTACGTACACCGCGGCGGTGTACCTAGCGAAACTATTGACTTTGGCCTGCGTACACCGCGGCGGTGTACCTAGCTAAATCATGGTCTGTGGCCTGCGTACACCGCAGCGATTTACAGTAGCCAAACTATGGTCTTTGCGAGCCTTTAACTTTTTGGCCTAACCGGTACTTGTAGATTTAATGTTATACTCGTGTTAAAACTGAAAACTATTAAAAATTCGTTTATTACCTTGGGAAGATATTGAGTAAGGTCCACGCGTATGTGGCAAAGTGCATGTAAAGCATTTCTTATTATTTTTGGAAGGGAAGGGGCTGGGGGGGGGT
>CAXITT010000099.1:1510550-1575101 GCA_964033795.1 Lymnaea stagnalis | reverse complement strand
ACATGATCATCATGTATTACATGCGCTTTCAGAAACTTTAAGTTTGTTTTCAAATGTCTAAAGTCTTATTACTAAAGTTACCGGTATTTTCAAAGTCAAAGGCCGGCACAACTTGTTGAAACACTTATATATATAAATAAATATATAAAGTGTATTTAATATAATATTTAAACATATATTTAAATTGTTTCAATTGCTACAAAATATTTTAAAACTAAAATGGGAGGAAAAAAACTCGATCCCCTACTGAGAATTGATCTCAAACTATATTATCGCCAAGCGTCCACTCTACCACTTGACCACACAAGATCTTCTACAACAAGTATATCTTAAAACCAGGCCAATGGTAAATTTTTGCCGCGGTGTACCCAGGCCAAAGCCCACGATTTCACTTGGTACACCGCCGCGGTGTACGCATCCACTTCGTTAAATATAATTTGGAAAAATGAAATCCATCATTACCGTGGTTAAAATGATTTGTCTGTTCTCTTTTTTTTTTTTTCCTAAGAACTTAAGAAGCCTTCTCTGCATCTGTACTGTTTGACAGAAGTTATGGATGGACCCAAAACTAATAGACGACAATACGTTTACCGCGGCGATAAACTGCTCACCTAAGGCTGCGTTTACTGCTTTGTAAATGTAGTAAAAAGAGATTTTGTCATGACTATTTACAAACTAATACATTACTATAGATTTAAGCACAATAAAATTAAAGATATTTTATAAACTAAATGATGTGCCACATATTGTCAATATTATCACGTCATTATCATCTTCAAAACTATTTCAACGCCCATTTTTTCGCTCTCACTAGTCTTGAGCCCGAGGACATAATAATATGATCCCCCCAAGCGGTAAACAAGGATTTTTAATAGCATAGGTTTACCGCGGCGGTAACAGTAGCCACTGTGGTGTGGGAAATAATTTTGTCATTTTGAATTATTTATGAATTACTTCCAAAATATTACATTTTAACGTTAAACCGATGTATAATTTGTATAGGATTATACTTTTTAAAGGGGATATTACTTACACCTATTTGTGAAAGGAAAACAACGAAAAGCTGAGACAATACTCTACTAATCTACTATATGACTATGACAGTCGTTGAGATGGCAGTGTCATTGTACCTGTAAATTTTGTACCGTACCAAAAAAAAAAAAGGCCAACATTAAATGTTTACTGCACAAGTGACCAATCACAAACACTAGTGGTCCGTTGTAATGGCCTACAACAATAAACAACATAAATTAACACCAAATATGTTGTTATTGGACTTTTTCTTCATTTTAATTTGTATTTCGTCAGTATCATCAGCAATTTTTTCATTTAACAAGAAATTTTCTCATGTTAAAAACCTGATGTCATCAGAAATAGTCAACAGCGACAACAACGTATTTAACTTTAACAAACAAAAAATTGCCGCAACGGTAACAGATGAAACGAGTAAATTAGAAGTAGGAGTGCTTTCTGAATTTATTCATCGAACCAAAAGGGAAACCGCTGCAAATACGCCTGAAATTTTAAAAAATCGTGTATTACTAAATGGGACTGAAAAATCAACCCATGCTTATGTTCACTGGATCGGCAAAGACACTAGTGAGGTAGGCTTTACTTTTGGATTTGGCCCTAGCAGCCTGCCCACAGGCAGCAGGTCATCTTATCTAAATGTTCAACTTTAAAACAAAAACAAATTTCTATTTAGTTATCTTAATATCAACACACCCCTGATCAACTTCCTCTTTGGCCAATTATTTTCTTTTATAATTTATGAATATTTTGTCCATAACTGGTCACACTCACACATTCTAACACTAACATGTTTACTACCTTCCTGCCTAGGCTAAGCCTCAGGTTAAAGCCAAAGCACAACTTTCAAATCAAAATAGTTTGTTACAGTACAATTTTTTGCAAAATTGTGCCTTTATTAGTAAAAAAAATTTGCAATTTTGTCAAGAATTTGTACTTTATACCAGCGCTCCACAACTTTTTACAAAATAATTTTAATAGAGAAACAAATAATATTTAAGTTCCTGTACTGTATACAAAGTACACTCATTGGAGACACAAATAATATCTTAAGTTCCTATACATTCTACGTAAAGGGAAGGTTAAAATTGTGACTGAAGCAACTATCACTCTCTCAAATATTAAAATAAATTAACTATCTTTTTAAAGCATAACTGCACTGTGAACACTGTAACATCTCATCTCCTCTCCTCTATCTTGAACTTGAGTGTCTGAAGTCCTCTTGGTATCTTTTCATTTATCTCAATGCTCTATAAAATTAAACTATCCTTTCAATATTCATGTTTAAAAATTCTCTATCCAATATCGTAAAGTTCACTGCCCCCTAAAATCATTCTAAATTGCCCTCTTTGATCACACTATTTATATTTTGTACCGGGCTTCGAGCCTTTGGGGATGAAGCGTGTTTTAGAAATAAACTTTATTATTATTATTATTATTATTATATTACACCATGTTTATTATTAGTGAGTCTCTAATCCAATCAGCATTCAGACATCTGATTAACATCAAACTGACAAACCAATCAGCATTCAGACATCTCAATGACACCAAGCTTAAAACCAATCAGTATTCAGACATCTGAATGACACCAAACTCACAAACCAATCAGCTTTCAGACATCTCAATGGCACCAAGCTCATAAACCAATCGGTATTCAGACATCTAAATGACACCAAGGTCATAAACCAATCAGCATTCAGACATCTGAAAGACACCAAGCTCACAACTCAAGAACCAAAAAAATATTCAAACAAAATGTGATTCTCACACCTTGCCAGTGAGTATCTGGACTTAAGGAGGGGTGGAGAGTGTTTAGGTAGGAGTAGAGGTGTACTGATGGTGAGACAAGACACTGCAAGTGTTGTGTGCACCACTTGAAAAGGGATGTGGGGGGGGAGGGGGGGACACAAAATCAGCAAGCCAGATAAAGTATTTTTATTCTTTAAAAAATATTTTTGCTTGAAAGTTAGTTTGCCTGTGTTGAATATGCTTAAATGATACACACTAATCTGCATACGCTGCTATCCTTGTGCACCATATTCTAGGACTAAATCTAAATAATATAAACAAAGCTTTCTCAAGCTTGTTAGTGGTTGCCATGATTGCCATATGTCATAACCCCCTGGATAGGAGATGGGTTAAAGTTTATGTTTAGGTTAGAGTACCTGTTCTTTATTAATGCGTCCTGTAATTTTACTGTAAAATGAATGGTTAAAAGATTTAGTGGTTTTAACATGTTTATTATAATTAAATTCTATGTGTTTACACAAACAATATTTTTTAAACTGAAGGTGAAACATTGCGAATACAATGAATTGTGAACTCGTTTTAAAGCCATGTGCACTGTAAGACTTGGCTCATTGACTGTACAATGTGATCTTGTTGTTAACCACAAAAATGTTCTGTTTTGTCAGAGGTAAAGTTGAAAACTCGCTGATTGAGTTGACAGTAGCAATAAACAAGCCAGAGTTTTTGGCTTTGCAAAGGTGTCTCTGCGCGACTCAGAAGCACTTGGATTACGATTTTCAAAGAAGTCACATGAGCAAATTTATGGCTGGTCTGTAATCGGTAATTGTGTGATAATGCTGATCTATAGAATGGCTGGATTAAACACTTCACCTATAACATTTAAATATATGAATAAATCTAATAAATTTTTTATATTGTTTTTTTTTGTAATGTAATTCTAGAATACAGAAATCATTACTATACCAAAAATTTAATTTAATTTGCTTCCACCTACTGTAACTAGTACTAGGCCTACAATATAATAAAATAGTTATAATAGGTTTATTGTATATAGCCATTTATAATCATGAAAATGATGAATGTCAATGAATGAATTAATTGAATAAGCCTAGTGTAACGGACTAGGTTTTCACAAGAAAACAGAGAGGTAGCGTGAGTGAACAGTGAATTGTGTTGACCAGGTTTTTCCACGGGGAGAGACAATCTATGTGGATTGTATTTTTGAGAACAAATGTGAGCTCCACGTTTTTGGAGAGTAAAATTATGTTTTTGTCAGAGCGGTTGTTTTCCACGCTTTGCTGGTAATAAAGTATGAGTTGACTGAGATAGTCAGAGCTAAGCGCAGAGCAGTAGAGAACAGTAGAGCTAGGAGAGCTGTGTGATTAGACAGTTGAGCTGAGTTATAGTAGTGTGAGGACGTGTCTTTCTGAATGATGGAATAATACTATATATATATGTGAAATTACATTCATGCAAGGATTATCATTAATATTATCAGTATAAAGTGTGTTCAATAAAGTACTGTGAGTTTTAACCAGAATTGAGTATTCTTCTTTACGTGCCTGGATAATAAGTGAAAGAATGAAGAAGACTTAGTCGGCATCCTGAAGTATTAACATAAGTAACCATACTACTGACATAACCCACAGCATAAGAAATAAGATCCCACGCCATGTCAGAGTAGATGTGTTACAAATGGTGTCAGAAGTGGCGAACAACTATGTGTTACAGAAGTGTGTTACAGAACATTGAGTAATAAAGATATATTTTAAACATTCGTGCGGAAGGATAC
Source organism: Lymnaea stagnalis (assembly GCA_964033795.1). NCBI lineage: Eukaryota > Metazoa > Mollusca > Gastropoda > Lymnaeidae > Lymnaea > Lymnaea stagnalis. The sequence goes on along the minus strand of CAXITT010000099.1, from coordinate 1,570,528 downwards.
ATCGAATGTCATTTCGCCCGTGTATCAATCAAGTCTGAGAAGAGTCCTCTACACACAGAGCTAGCCGACAATTTAGGTCAGTCACGGGAGTCAAAAGTTCAGAGTTCAAACAGCTAACTGGTACACTGCTTCAATTATATAACACACTTAGCGGAGTGAATATTCTCGTGGAAGAAACAGCAAGAAATCTATTTTACAGTTATTAGTCAACGAAAGAGATGATCCACTACACAAGACCAACAGAAGTCTGACGTCATTACAGATGAGATGTTTTATCAAGACATCGGAAGTAAGATTTCCCCAGCATAATCTTTACTTTATATAAGCCGCACATAGCCTAGTGCGCAATTCAAGTCAAATAATTCTTCAAGTAATTCCGCAATTACTCACAAGTTCAACAGAATCGGAGAGAAAGTAGACAATTTTCAATTATTGGATTATCACAATTACACTATTACGCAAGGTACTTGCATTGGATTATTGCAGCAATTTGTGGTGTAACTTTTCTCATTGGATTATTTTACCCAAGTACACTTCTACATAGAAGGATTATCCACTCCATAGAAGGATTATCTACTACATAGGATTATCGACTACACAGAAATCATAGCGTCACAGAGGAGCAGAGGTGACCAACTACAGATTTCTTTTGGACACTTGGTATTTATGTATATTATGTGTTATGTATTATATATAATTTAAGACTTTAAAAATCTACTTATATCATACTTAATTAGATTAAGTAATTTTTTTACTTTTTCTGTATATTATAAGTTTAATTTTAAAGTATACTTTAGGGATATCCACGGTGTTATCTTTCCTAGGGAAGTTTTTTTATTAAAACAATAAAGGTTTCTTCTGGCCCTATTTATAACACTGTAGGATAATTTTGTGTTAGTTGTGAAGTCTAGTTTGTACATCGTCATAACTATTGTTTTTTAGTAGATCTTGTCAGATTTGTTCTATTTGTCTTGTCATTGTTATACATATTGTCAACCTACTGTCATATTTTCTACTATCTTGTTGTCCATAAACTGCACAGTACTTTTGTATTTGTTGTCTCATTTGTATTTATGTAAACGTCTACATATCTGTATTTATGTTGTGAAGTAGACAATTTAATTATTTTTTAAATTTTTCTTACATTTAATTAATTATTAACTTGCATTTTGTATTCATTCATGAACATGTAAATATTATGTAATATTGTGAACTATTTTAATTGATAACTAAAGAATAAGGAAATAACTAATATACTTATACATACCAATATATTTTTATTTACTCAAACACATTATAACCAAAAATGGCAGAGTACTTAGAACTATTAGAAGTAGCTAAAGAAATGGACAAAATACGAGACAAACAGGAAAAAGACAAAGACCGACAAGACAAAGACCGAGAAGCTAGAATGTTAGAGAGAAGCGACCTTAAACAAATAGAAGAACTGAAATTAAAAGAACAAGAAATGAAATTAAGAGAGGAAGAGCTAAAACTAGAAAGAGCTAGAATAGAATCAGGACAGCATACACCATCAACAAGCAATAGAGAAACCAATAGCACATATAAACCCAAATTTAGAGAATTTAATGAACATAAAGAGGAAATTATTAGTTATTTGTCACAATTTGAGGGCATCTGTCAGTCTTACAATTATAGAGAAGAGACTTGGGCTAATATTTTATTGAGCAGATTATCAGGGAAAAGCCTAAGCATTATCAATTCACTTAGTGAAGAACAAAAGAATAATTATACCTATATAAAGAAAGTTTTGTTAAAGTTCTATGGAAACACAGAAGACATTTATAGAAAAAATTTTCACAACATAAGACTAGAGAGAGAAATAGACCCCAACACCACTATATTTAATATTAGAGACAATCTTGTCAAATGGCTTGAACTCACTGAAATTGACCTAAATGATCCCAAAGCCTTACTAGATATGTTTATTATAGACAAAATATTAAGAAATGCATCAGTCTCTTTATTTTCTTTCCTTAAAGAGAGAAAAATTAAAAATGAACGTGATTTAGTTGACTCAATCACAACATTTAAAGATGCTCACCCCAATGAAGAGCTAGATAATAGAAACAGCACACTAGCCTCTATTAGAAACACACCCAGTGATAGGGACAGTCAAAAACAAAACACATATCAAAACAGAAGATACCACAGCCTACCTGCCAGATGGCAAAACAATAAATTTCAGAAAAATTATCAAAACAATTACCAGACACCATATACTAATTACTCAAACAACAACAAATGTTTCTACTGTGGCATTCCAGGTCACAAAAAATATGAGTGTAGGAAATTACATAGAGATTTAGGACATTCACAACAATACTATCAGAGAACATCACCCAACAGTAGTCCAATTAGATACAACAGTACAAATAGGAGTAGACAACCATATAAAAATCAAAGATATAATTCCAATCAGACTAACAGTAGACAAAACACCAAACCACATGAAACTTTAGCTAGCGCATGTCACAGTGAAGGAAGTTTACAATTTTTTCCTTCTTATGTAAACAACCAGCTTGTTCAGTGTCTAAGATTAAAACTAGAAAGAGCTAGAATAGAATCAGGACAGCATACACCATCAACAAGCAATAGAGAAACCAATAGCACATATAAACCCAAATTTAGAGAATTTAATGAACATAAAGAGGAAATTATTAGTTATTTGTCACAATTTGAGGGCATCTGTCAGTCTTACAATTATAGAGAAGAGACTTGGGCTAATATTTTATTGAGCAGATTATCAGGGAAAAGCCTAAGCATTATCAATTCACTTAGTGAAGAACAAAAGAATAATTATACCTATATAAAGAAAGTTTTGTTAAAGTTCTATGGAAACACAGAAGACATTTATAGAAAAAATTTTCACAACATAAGACTAGAGAGAGAAATAGACCCCAACACCACTATATTTAATATTAGAGACAATCTTGTCAAATGGCTTGAACTCACTGAAATTGACCTAAATGATCCCAAAGCATTACTAGATATGTTTATTATAGACAAAATATTAAGAAATGCATCAGTCTCTTTATTTTCATTTCTTAAGGAGAGAAAAATTAAAAATGAGCGTGATTTAGTTGACTCAATCACAACATTTAAAGATGCTCACCCCAATGAAGAGCTAGATAATAGAAATAGTACACTAGCCTCCATTAGAAACATACCCAGTGATAGGGACACACAAAAACAAAACACATATCAAAACAGAAGATACCACAGCCTACCTGCCAGATGGCAAAACAATAAATTTCAGAAAAGTTATCAAAACAATTACCAGACACCATATACTAATTACTCAAACAACAACAAATGTTTCTACTGTGGCATTCCAGGTCACAAAAAATATGAGTGTAGGAAATTACATAGAGATTTAGGACATTCACAACAATACTATCAGAGAACATCACCTAACAGTAGTCCAATTAGATACAACAGTACAAATAGGAGTAGACAACAATATAGAAATCAACCAAGTGATCACCAGGGACACAACACCAATCAAACAAATAGTAGACACAATCAGAATACACCGCATGAAACATCAGCTATCGTTGATGGAACACTCAAATTTTCACCAGCAATTGTTAACAATAAAGTAGTTAAATGTCTCAGAGACACTGGTTGTACAACAATAGTTGTAGACAGAAAATTAGTAAATGACAACTACTACACAAATGAAAAAGCCATAGTTATTTTAACCAACAATAATAGAATAGAATGTAAGAAAGCTAGAATCAAAGTTGATTGTCCATGGATCACAGGATCTGTAACAGCTGTTGTAATGGATAATCCAGTTTGTCCATTAATTATTGGCAATATCAAAGAACTAGGCAATAACAATAAGGATCTAATAACAGAAGGGATAAGAGGAAGACATTTAAACATGAATCCAACACATAGCATAACAAGACCACATAATAAAGGAATTCTTAATAAAACATATACAGAACAAAAATCAGACAGGGCAAAACACATTTTTAGACTAAATTCAAGAAATATTCATCAACACTATAGACAGGCTGAAAAATTCAAAAATGAAATAAAATACAGAGAAAACAAGTTTAAAGAAGAACATTACACAACTACAAATAACAATTTTATGGGAAGAGATAGACAAAGAGATAACAGATCACAATTGTCATTTTCTTCAGTGCGGAGAAATACTTAACATTCCATGTTAGCTAACCTGGCATAACACTTTCTAATAAAACAATTATTAGCTGTTAAGAGCAAAATTTTTTCAAATATGGTAATTGTCAATACAGAACTATTGTATAAATTGTTTTACATTCTTGGTCATCAACTTTTTCATAGACAATGACAATAAAATTAAGGTTAAATTGAGAATGAAGAGCATTAAAATACACATTCAACCATTTTTTTGACAATACACTTGTACATATCAATTTTGTAAATGAACATCACATTTTAACCAATTGTAAATTTTCTAATGCAAGATTTAAGATTGATTACATTCATTTTGCAGTGTTTATTCATCACCAATATGTCTATGTCACTTCACATTATCATACATAAGAATTTTAAGAGGTTGTCATTAATGATTTTGTAAATTTTTTGCCAAAATAATTTCACTATTATGTGTGATATTAACAGTCAAATGCCCTGTATTTCATAATGATGAAATGTTAATGTTGTTACACTTATTTGATTGATAGATGTGGGATTGAAATTTTCTAAGAGACATTATCATTATTTCAACATATATTTTTTGCCAAAAATTTTGTGGCACAAAATTTTTTCAGATGGGTGGGGCATGTAACGGACTAGGTTTTCACAAGAAAACAGAGAGGTAGCGTGAGTGAACAGTGAATTGTGTTGACCAGGTTTTTCCACGGGGAGAGACAATCAATGTGGATTGTATTTTTGAGAACAAATGTGAGCTCCACGTTTTTGGAGAGTAAAATTATGTTTTTGTCAGAGCGGTTGTTTTCCAAGCTTTGCTGGTAATAAAGTATGAGTTGACTGAGATAGTCAGAGCTAAGCGCAGAGCAGTAGAGAACAGTAGAGCTAGGAGAGCTGTGTGATTAGACAGTTGAGCTGAGTTATAGTAGTGTGAGGACGTGTCTTTCTGAATGATGGAATAATACTATATATATATGTGAAATTACATTCATGCAAGGATTATCATTAATATTATCAGTATAAAGTGTGTTCAATAAAGTACTGTGAGTTTTAACCAGAATTGAGTATTCTTCTTTACGTGCCTGGATAATAAGTGAAAGAATGAAGAAGACTTAGTCGGCATCCTGAAGTATTAACATAAGTAACCATACTACTGACATAACCCACAGCATAAGAAATAAGATCCCACGCCATGAATCCCAAATTAAAAAGAATAATTTTAAAAAATAATAATTGAAATGTTACCATTCCCTAAGATTTTTTTTTCACAATACTATTTACCTTTGACGATGACAAGATAATGATAAATCAAAATGTATGTAACAAATGAATTTGAATAAACCTAGGGTTCCCAATTTTTAAAAAGAAATTAAAATAAAAAATAATTATAAAATTATTACCATTCCCTTAGTAGTTGTTTTTTTTTCCACAAAATTATTTACCTTTCCCTTTGCCTTATTCAAATTCATTTATTGGAAATATTTGACAAGTCATCATGTAGCTGTGAACAGTGTTTGCAGATAATTTGTTATATATTAAACAATGACGGCAAGACGTCAAGCAAAAATAAATATTGTATTGCCGACCGACAGACAGGGTGACAATCTGCCATCTGGTAGAAGTCCAAATGCCTCAATCACTTTCTGCCAAAACCGAAAATATACAAAATTAAATTTTCTGTTTCGGCTTAAACCATAAATAAACCCAAAGTTAACTTTTCTGTTTTAGCCGAAACCAAAGCTTCGCCAAGAGTGATCAAATGGCAACTATCTGCACCGAAAACAAAGCCAAAATTCGGTCGGTCTCTAGACAAAATGTCCTACAAATTAACTCATTGTGTCATCAGTACAACCACTAACACAAATAATCCAATTAGTACAGTAAGTTTTGCTGACAAACTTAGCCCCCCCAAAAAAAACAATGCACTAAAGCAGCGGTTCTCCACCTGTGGGTCGCGACCCCTTGGGGGGTCGAACGACCCTTTCAAAGGTGTCACCTAAGACCATCCTAAAATACATATAGTCTAAAGTTATGAAGTAGCAACAAAATAATTTTATAATTGGGGGTCACCACAACATGAGGAATTGTATTAAATGGTTGCGGAATTAGGAAGGTTGAGAACCACTGCACTAAAGGGATTACTGGATCACACAGCTTTTTTTGTTCATTCTCTGAATTGTTCTCCCATTCCCCCCACTTTACCAAACCCGCTTCTCCTTTGTTCACACCATTTCCTATGCCAGCCACTCTTTCACACTCACACCTTTACTGCTTTCATAAAATAACTAACTAATCTATCATCAAGGATTCTCACTTCATCATTCTTGTCTTGAAGATATACCGGTAAACGCCTTTGAATGTTGAATATTGAAAAGTTCAACTAGATTAAAAACTTACTTTGTGATTGTGATTGTAAATCAGCCAAATATTTCTCAATCAAATGGATGCTACACCTGATGTGAGCTACACCGAATAAACCACTGGAGAGTTTTACAATAAATTTGATGCAATTGTAAAATTTGTGGGGGCCTAAACGTTTTGGATTTGCTCAGGGCCCAAAAATCCTCTACATGGCCCTTATTGTAAATAATGAAATCATTAAAAAATGCATTTACCCACAGACTTTTAATGTTTTTTAACAATGTCCCTTTTAATGCTAATGTATGGTACTTAAAATAATGAATTTTACTATTGTTTCAGCGCATTTTTGTCTTGACGTGCAGAGTTGATTATAAGAATAGAAGAGAAGTGGTAGATAGCCAACTCTGGAGGTGAGTAAAAAATTACAATGGGACAGTAACTAAATAATTACTTTTTTCTCTCCACCCCTCTTCAGATGAATATTTTTTTGCAATCCCTAAAATAAGTGTATTTTTTAATTTATATAGATAATTGTATGTGGTAGTGGTAGCCTTTTTTTTCTTGCAAACAACTTTTAATGCCACTCTCTCTATATATATAGATATCTTATTTGAAAGTATTTGTGATGTAAACCAATGCTCAACATGTTTTTGCTTGCTACTCAGTTGCATCAGTGCAATCTTACAATCTGCAGCACATGGTGCTTGAGTTTCTTCAGCAGATTTGTCTGTTCATATTCGTTTTCTTTACTGCATTGAGTTATTAAGATGTTGTAGTTTCTGTTTTAAAGGTTAAAAAACTTCAAAGGGAGCCAACTCTAAATGAAACACTGTTTCAATTTCAATGGTCATATTTTACTGTTAGTTCCTGACATGCGATATCAATTAGATTATTTGATTAGCCATAGAAAAATGATGTCTATTTCTTTTCTAACTGGAGACAAACATTTCTTGTAAAGGTGTTTTTTAACAAAGATATTTTCCTCAATAAGAAAGTTTTGTAACTGCTGGCACACCATCAATTCAAAGAACTGTTGCCTCTCTGGGTTTTTTGCTTATATGGTCATTTAAATGACAGCGCCAAATGTCTCAACAAATCATCATTTATTTATCTGGCTGCTAAAAAAACTCAGTGATTGCCTTTACAAGCCATTAAAGAGAATCATTTACCGCTGTGTGTTCACTTGAAGCATTTGCTCTCAATCACTCGTTATTCCCAAGTCTTTGCTCTCAATTACTCAATATTCCCTTACCTATGCTCTCAATCACTCACTATTACCAAACTTTTGCTCTCAATCACTCATTATTCCCAAGCCTTTGCTCTCAATCACTCACTATTACCAAAATTTTGCTCTCAATCACACATTATTCCCAAGCCTTTACTCTCAATCACTCATTATCCCCAAGCCTTTGCTCTCAATCACTCATTATTCCCAAGCCTTTGCTCTCAATCACTCACTATTACCAAAATTTTGCTCTCAATCACACATTATTCCCAAGCCTTTACTCTCAATCACTCATTATCCCCAAGCCTTTGCTCTCAATTACTCATTATTCCCAAGCCTTTGCTCTCAATAACTCATTATTCCCAAACCTTTGCTCTCAATCACTCAATATTCCCAAGTCTTTGCTCTCAATCACAGGGGTTGCTAAGGATGATTTTTATGGAACCATAGTGGGTACCAATATATTTTTTAAAAAGTAATTTAGATTCCAATGAATTTTTCACAGGTCTGATGACTATGGGTCTAGCTACAAAGAGATGAAATTTGAATCGGAAGCAAAAATATCCTTCATTTACACCTTCCCAAGTAATTATAAAAAGGTTTGACCATACTCACTCTTATTAGATCAAAGCTATTTCATTGTGAATTTTAAGCCTAAGTTTGTACCCATCAATCAAAGAATAGTCAGAGCCTTTAATTTGGTTTATTAATGCTTTGAAATATTTTATGATTTGAGGAATTAGCTTTTATTATTACTTAAGAAGGTATAAAATTACAAAAGCAACAATTAAAGTGTTTTAAAATCAAAATAACTTTTCTCCCCAGCTCATTTTCACTGACATCATGGCTAAGAAAATTTACACAACAGAAGATGAGCTAACCACTAACAAATCGTATGTTGTGGAGGTAGAACCTGATCTGCTGATACCTCACCCGACTGATGACAATAAATTCTTGCTCTATAGTTTCACCCAAAGAAAGGTATTTGGAGTATAATATTACCATGCTGATAATAAGTGTTAAATGCAAGATTGCTCTTAGTTGGATAACATAAAATTGATTACTTTTATTCTGTTATTCAATTGTTGTAGAAATTGTTTGGAAAGAAAACTTGTGGTATTCTTTTAATTTTCTTTATTTCAAATGAGAGAACTTTAACATTCTCTACCAACAACCTTTTTTGAAGTCTATTAAAATGAACATTTATAACACTGGCCTATGCAATATTGTTAGACTTGTTTTTAGGTGTAGTTGACCCGCTGATTCCAACCAGGTTTCCCTTTACAGCTCTAGCTTTAAAGGTGTTTAACATACAGCATTTTTCAATCATGAAGCATTTTATTAAAAGAAAAGTGTGCTTCATAAACATATGCTCAGATTTACTCTTCACAACTACTTTACACAACTGAAATTCCTACTTTACACAACAGATCTTCCTACTTTACACAACAGAACTTTCTACTTTACACAGCAGAACTTGCTACTTTACACAACTTAACTTCCTGCTTTACACAATTGAATTTCCTACTTTACACAACTGAACTTCTTACTGGAGTTCAATCCCCCCCAAAGCCCAGTCAAGCAAAAACATCACCTGCACCCTGGGTGGATGGGACTTGTTAACCCTGGTTGGCAATTCATCTAAGAGAAGGAAACTCTGAATTTAAAATCCGGAGTTGGGGTCCTGTGGATAACATTGGTACAATGAAACATTCCGACAAATCCTGCCACGTCACTGGTGCCAAGCTGTATATCCACATACGATGTTTCCTTGGGTTATCCAGCGGCATGGAGTGAGGTGAATTGCTGTTGGGAACCAGCTTATAATCCTAGAAGAATAATCCCAGGCCTTGTGGATTGCAAAATCTACACCATCGTCACATTGTGACAAACGGATACCAGCATTTTAGAAAAAAATGAAAAAATCAATATTGTCCTCAATATCGACCTCAACAAGTTTATGCTAGTGTGTAGTTGAGAAAGAAAATTAAAAAACTATATTTCCCGTTAAAATAAGAAATTTTTATGACATCCAGATTCTGCACAAAAGATTTAATATTTTAGCAATTCAAACTTATCTTAAAACCTAGAGCTGCTATGAGAAATCTGATGTGATTTTTAAAAAATCAGTGCCCCAAATAAAAACAGGAAGAGATCAAAAACCAAGAAACAAGTTTGTATTTGTTGGCCTGTGTAATTAATGGATCTGCTGTATTAACTGATTCCTTTCAAATATTTGTGTAAACTTTTTCCATAGTAACAATGATTCTATTACCCATTTATACATTTTAGCTGTTTGTCTCTGTCAACTTCGGTGCAAATTTTAAATTATTGTCAGAAGATGTCCTGCCCAACTTTTACTGGTTAGTACAAAACTTCACAATTTACTTGCATTTTCATGAAGATTACATCAGTATAAAAGGAATGTCTTTTTTTTGTAATGTATTTATCTATATATAGATTATCAATTTTATATAGTGTTTGGCACTTTAAGTTTTTGTTCTATGACAGAAATTCAAGAATGCTAAAATAATGTATTCTTTTTTGTGCTGTTTAAATAGGGGTGAGAGTGGTTTTGACAAGAATCCAGATATAGTGCACATGGAGATTGAAGGGGGAAGTAAGGAAATACGTTTCTTTTAATAATCTGTTAATGGATAAGCTTTGTACATGATAAACCTTAAGCCTTTTTTTATAACAGTTAAAAAACAAATAAATATCTTAATGTTTGTGAAGCAAAACTAAATTTAAGCGCCTCTTAATTTTTTAAGATATGCATGAAGGGATATATAAACATTTGACATGTAATTTGATGGGCTCAAAGGTGTGTAAAAAAAAATGAATGTAATGATTTCTCTTTCAGTGCCATCTCAGGCAATGTATAAGTCTTGTATCGTACCTGACTGCACGAATGAGCCAAATCCAGAACTGCAAGATGTGGGACCTTTTCTAGCCACCAGTCTTACCACCCATAAGGAGTATATGTTTGTCCAAGTATGAGCCAAAGTCATTCATTCTTATTTATTTAAAGGCTTGTAAAATTTTCATAATTGAATTTATATAAAAATTTCAACTGTTATTTAAATTAGTATATTTTTCATTTCAGAAAAGCAACTGGAATGGATCAGAAAACTACCTAGCAGTTTCTCATCAAAGAAAAGCATTCCAGAGGGCTTATTTTCCAGGTGATCTCAAAACAAATGTAAGCATATTCATTATAGTTTTAAGACAAAAATTGTAGTAAAAAATAAACAATTATATCCTGAAAATGTAAAAAATGATAATTTTAAAAAAAAAAATTGAATAAAAAAAAAAAAAATAAAATCCAAAAAAGTAAAAAAAGAAAAATTAAAAAAATAATTTCAAAGGGCCCCCCCCCCCCCACCTCCTTTCCTATGTTTTAATTAATATCTGGGCTTGTATTGGTTATTAAAATTTGAATGCTTATCTTGATGTAAAGGAGATATGAAGCTGCAAACGTTTATTTCCTCCGACTAGGATTTTATGCTCCTAAACCTTGATGGTGGCCAGGTATTTGTTGCTGTGAATCACGGTGATGTGGTCAATTTGTACTTGTCAGATGCTGTTGGTCAGTACTATGTTCTTAGCATGGAAAATATTTACCATGTTATGAGATTGGACTGGTTTGAAATAGATTTTCATGAGGTAATGCACTATTTTGTATGCTTCTTAAATAATAGTACATATATATTGATTCAAGTTAACTGTATTGTAAAATTGAATCTGCAATTTCTTCTATGTGTTGGACCAATTTTTATTCCATTTGTCATGTTGGTTTATGATTGTTTTTTGAAAATGTCTTTACCCCTTAGATTCATTAAGATCAGCTTCTAGTCAGCTTCTGAAACCTTCTAGAGTCATATCATTTTCTGTTTAAAGGTGAAAGGAATGAACTGGACTTTCCTTGCAAACAAAAGAATTTCTACTCAATCTGGAATGGTTGCCAGGACTTACATATCTTATGATAAGGGAGGCAACTGGGCACCTTTATATATCAACCAAAGTTGCAAAGGGGTAGGTTTCATTTACTTACATGTCCATAGTTTAGTGACTTCCATTTAGTGACTTCCATTTAGTGACTTCCAGGTAATCTACCACTTGAGCGTCGGCCTAGAAAAAATCCAGTTGTTCCGGTTGGAAGGGCTATTTAAACAACTATTCTTATATTATTTTTAATGACACTGGTTGTACGTATTCATTCCCATAATAATAGACAATGTTTTTTAAATAGAAAAACTATAACAATTTTTTGAAATAGAAGATAATGAGTGAAAATGGAATTATGCATAGTTCTCCCCCAAGTTGACAATGAAGTTTTAAAAAATATAATTTCCACGAAAACGGTTGTGGTACATGAATCCACGTAAATATGAAGGGAAAGATCACCGGCGCTTCTTGTGCCAAACTGTCTTTTCAGTTTACGCTTTCTGAGCATTCACGTTTTCCATATTCTGTGTGTGGACATCCGCGTCATCTGGATCAAAAAATAATAATTATAGTCTCTTTTTCTTCCTGGCATATCGGTAGCTTGGCAGTAATAATTATTTAAATGTATTAGTATTATATAACTTTATATATTCTATACGGAAGCAAAAATATTAACAGACTCCAATGTAAGAAAGTTGTTTATATAGCCCTTCCAACCGGAACAACTGGATTTTTTTCTTGGCCAACGCTCAAGTGGTAGATTACCGACTTCCATTTAATGGCTTCCATTTAGTGACTTCTATTTAGTGACTTCTATTTAGTGACTTCTATTTAGTGACTTCCATTTAGTGAGTTCTATTTAGAATTTAGTGACTTACATTTACTGACTTCTATTTAGTGACTTCATTTAGTGAGTTCTATTTAGTGAGTTCTGGGGGATTGTCTCAACTTTCTGAGTCATTATTTCAGATTGACAGCTGTGCCCTTCAACTTCAAATCTCCCAGGGTGGTCTGGTTACACCAATCTTCTCTGAGGCTAATGCTGTTGGAATCATTATGGCTCATGGAATTTTGGGGACAAGTTCCATTGACCAGACACCTTTTGTTTTCACCAGCCGTGACGGTGGAGCCAACTGGATCAAAGCAGAAGTTGAGAAAATGGTTCGAAGTATTTTTATTTATAACTTTCGGCAATTATTTAGATCCTAATTGAGTTGATGTTTAATTTATATTCATTTCTACTGTGGGATGATGTCTGCCCAACCAGATGATGATCTATCTTGATTTCAGCTTTTTCTTCCATCTTCCAGACTTGCATATGTTACCCCTTGAGGCTCAATTTGAAGTTCAGTTTATACACTGTTTGTAAGTTCATACACAGCCTGTCAGTTCATACACAGCTTGTCAGTTCATACACAGCCTGTCAGTTCATACACAGCCTGTCAGTTCATACACAGCCTGTCAGTTCATACACAGCTTGTCAGTTCATACACAGCCTGTCAGTTCATACACAGCCTATCAGTTCATACACAGCCTGTCAGTTCATACACAGCTTGTGGCAGCTACCAGAGTTATAAAGTCAACAAAATTCAATCACCCAATTCTGATTGAATACTTAAACATCAGGACACATGTACAGGTAGAAGATAAGTATACCTGTACAGGTAGAAGATCAGGACACCTGTCCAAGTAGAAGATCAGTATTCCTGTACAGGTAGAAGATCAGAACACCTGTACAGGTAGAAGATCAGGACACCTGTTCAGGTAGAAGATCAGGACACCTGAACAGGTACAAGATCAGTATACCTTTACAGGCAGAAGATCATGATACCTGTACAGGTACAAGATCAGGACATCTGTACAAATAAAAGACCTTGATGTTTTGGTCTCAACTGTGATTCATGACCTTGACATCAAGACACCTGTACAGGTAGAAGACCACCTTGCTGTTTTGGTGTCCATCATTATGTCCAGTACCCTGGCATCTTTCACTGCTGTTGGCATTTATTATTGCTATTATTTCTGTAGAAGTCTCATGCGCTGACCTCCTTTTTTATCCTTATTTGGGACAGGTCATTGTGGAGTTATCACTTACATTGATTGGTGCTAGTGATGTTAAGGGAGTGGTCATTGTGGAGCTATAACATACATCAATTGGTGCTAATGATGTTTAGGGACAAGTCATGTGGAGTTATCACTTACATTGATTGGTGCTAATGGTGTTAAGGGTCAGGTCATTGTGGAGTTATCACTTACATTGATTGGTGCTAATGGTGTTAAGGGACAGGTCATTGTGGAGCTATCACTTACATTGATTGGTGCTAATGATGTTAAGGGTCAGGTCATTGTGGAGTTATCACTTACATTGATTGGTGCTAATGGTGTTAAGGGTCAGGTCATTGTGGAGTTATCACTTACATTGATTGGTGCTAATGATGTTAAGGGTCAGGTCATTGTGGAGTTATCACTTACATTGATTGGTGCTAGTGATGTTTAGGGACAAGTCATGTGGAGTTATCACTTACATTGATTGGTGCTAATGATGTTAAGGGTCAGGTCATTGTGGAGTTATCACTTACATTGATTGGTGCTAATGATGTTAAGGGTCAGGTCATTGTGGAGTTATCACTTACATTGATTGGTGTTAAGGGACAGGTCATTGTGGAGTTATCACTTACATTGATTGGTGTTAAGGGACAGGTCATTGTGGAGTTATCACTTACATTGATTGGTGCTAATGGTGTTAAGGGTCAGGTCATTGTGGAGTTATCACATACATGGAATGGTGCTAATGGTGTTGAGGGACAGGTCATTGTGGAGTTATCACTTACATTGATTGGTGCTAGTGATGTAAAGGGAAGATCATTGTGGAGTTATCACTTACATTGATTGGTGCTAATGATGTTAAGGGTCAGGTCATTGTGGAGTTATCACTTACATTGATTGGTGTTAAGGGACAGGTCATTGTGGAGTTATCACTTACATTGATTGGTGCTAGTGATGTTAAGGGACAGATCATTGTGGAGTTATCACTTACATTGATTGGTGTTAAGGGACAGGTCATTGTTGAGTTATCACTTACATTGATTGGTGTTAAGGGACAGGTCATTGTGGAGTTATCACTTACATTGATTGGTGTTAAGGGACAGGTCATTGTGGAGTTATCACTTACATTGATTGGTGCTAGTGATGTTAAGGGACAGGTCATTGTGGAGTTATCACTTACATTGATTGGTGTTAAGGGACAGGTCATTGTGGAGTTATCACTTACATTGATTGGTGCTAGTGATGTTAAGGGATAGGTCATTGTGGAGTTATCACTTACATTGATTGGTGCTAATGGTGTTAAGGGACAGGTCATTGTGGAGTTATCACTTACATTGATTGGTGCTAATGATGTTAAGGGAGTGGTCATTGTGGAGTTATCACTTACATTGATTGGTGCTAGTGATGTTAAGTGAGTGGTCATTGTGGAGCTATAACATACATCAATTGGTGCTAGTGATGTTTAGGGACAAGTCATGTGGAGTTATCACTTACATTGATTGGTGCTAATGATGTTAAGGGTCAGGTCATTGTGGAGTTATCACTTACATTGATTGGTGTTAAGGGACAGGTCATTGTGGAGTTATCACTTACATTGATTGGTGCTAATGGTGTTAAGGGTCAGGTCATTGTGGAGTTATCACTTACATTGATTGGTGCTAATGGTGTTAAGGGACAGGTCATTGTGGAGCTATCACTTACATTGATTGGTGCTAATGATGTTAAGGGTCAGGTCATTGTGGAGTTATCACTTACATTGATTGGTGCTAATGGTGTTAAGGGTCAGGTCATTGTGGAGTTATCACTTACATTGATTGGTGCTAATGGTGTTAAGGGACAGGTCATTGTGGAGTTATCACTTACATTGATTGGTGCTAATGGTGTTAAGGGTCAGGTCATTGTGGAGTTATCACTTACATTGATTGGTGCTAATGGTGTTAAGGGACAGGTCATTGTGGAGTTATCACTTACATTGATTGGTGCTAATGGTGTTAAGGGTCAGGTCATTGTGGAGTTATCACTTACATTGATTGGTGCTAATGGTGTTAAGGGACAGGTCATTGTGGAGTTATCACTTACATTGATTGGTGCTAATGGTGTTAAGGGTCAGGTCATTGTGGAGTTATCACTTACATTGATTGGTGCTAATGGTGTTAAGGGACAGGTCATTGTGGAGTTATCACTTACATTGATTGGTGCTAATGGTGTTAAGGGTCAGGTCATTGTGGAGTTATCACTTACATTGATTGGTGCTAATGGTGTTAAGGGACAGGTCATTGTGGAGTTATCACTTACATTGATTGGTGCTAATGGTGTTAAGGGTCAGGTCATTGTGGAGTTATCACTTACATTGATTGGTGCTAATGGTGTTAAGGGTCAGGTCATTGTGGAGTTATCACTTACATTGATTGGTGCTAATGGTGTTAAGGGACAGGTCATTGTGGAGTTATCACTTACATTGATTGGTGCTAGTGGTGTTAAGGGACAGGTCATTGTGGAGTTATCACTTACATTGATTGGTGCTAATGATGTTAAGGGTCAGGTCATTGTGGAGTTATCACTTACATTGATTGGTGCTAGTGATGTTAAGGGTCAGGTCATTGTGGAGTTATCACTTACATTGATTGGTGCTAGTGGTGTTAAGGGTCAGGTCATTGTGGAGTTATCACTTAAATTGATTGGTGCTAATGGTGTTAAGGGACAGGTCATTGTGGAGTTATCACTTACATTGATTGGTGCTAATGATTTTAAGAACCACATTTTAAAAAATCCCTTCATTTTAACTTTTAAAAAAAAATCAAAATGAACAATCTGTACCATGTTGATTGCAATATGTTAATTACATGTTACATCTACTTTTGAAGACATAGTGTTGCTAGCAAGTTGAATGCATGTACTTAAATGAGACAAATCTTTAACCTCTGTTTGATGATTCATTTGATCTCTTACCTCCAGATGTCATTAAATGGAACCTTCAGATTCAATATCTTAGACCAGGGCAGCATTCTTACAGCTGTGCCAGATGGACTAGTGACTGGACTCAATAGTTCTACCATTTAGTGAGTCTTTCAAAATTGTTTTACATTGTTGTCTAAGCATATATAAACAGACATTGTCTATATTGTTATACCCATAAACATTCATCTTCTATTTTGATATACCTATATAAACATATGTTTTCTATATTACCATACCCATATAAATATACATTGTCTTTATTGCTATACCCACATAAAAATTCATCTTCTATTTTGATATACTGGTACCCACAAAAACATATGTTGTCTATATTACTATACCCATATAAATATACATTTTTTACATATTAAGTACTCTGCATCGCATTCCTAACCCTAACCAGGGAGAATTATGCTAATAGCCTAATTACATGTTAAAATAATGCAAACCCAACCAAAGCATAGACTGTACTAATGCAAACCCAACCAAAGCTTAGACTGTACTAATGCAAACCCAACCAAAGCATAGACTGTACTAATGCAAACCCAACCAAAGCATAGACTGTACTAATGCAAACCCAACCAAAGCATAGACTGTACAAAAGAAAGCAAAACTATTTAAATTTGCAGAACAATTTCTGCTTTACATATACCGTAATCCCCCAAAAATAACAGTACTGAAACTCCCGTATCTTGAACGAGCATGTGCATTGGTCACCTCAAGCCTTCAAATCCCCAGCGCATAATTCCCTCACAAAGTGGCACTGGAAATAGTGAAATGTCCTCATCAACACCAGGGACGGAAACATTGCAAATCCCTTCTACATGCATACGAGCCAAATTGATCAATAAATTGATCGTGGGCCCTTAATATATAGTCAGATTGTTACGGTATAGGTATTTTTTTCGCCAACAAAAGTCTCATCCGTTATCATGTCGATCAGACTTTCTCTTCCATTGACAGAGAACAGAGTTGTTGGTGCCTTTTTTATCTTTCTCGGAATAGTTCTTCCACCTTTTTAAGAAACATGGTCACCCTTAAAATTCACTAAGGTATGAGAGAGAATATTGATAAACTGTGAATACATTTTCTTGATGTAATGACCTATTTCCAACAAAAAGGGCCTAACATACAATCCTTTTTACTTCTTTGGTCATGTGTCAGCTGGAGCTGTGCATCGTTGACAAACGCAAGTATGCATACAACACGTAAAAGTGTCAGTACCACGGACATCATTTCAGGTTTTTTCAGGGGGGCAAAACCAAAACTTGGTCAGCTTGTTAAGTTGTTTATTACTGGAGTCGGCACAGTACATAGCAATTTAAATAACACCTGCAAATTCAGGGGATGTGGGGGCAAATGCCCCACCCTGCCCTACCCAAATGTCATCCCTGGTCAGTACTGCTAGTTTTGGCACGTGCTGTAAATGAATTTTTCCTTAAAAAGCCTAAACTAGCAATTGGTGTTTCTCATAGGAAAATATTGGATTCAGGCTAAACTGTCATGATCCTTATTTCTGAAGGCCTCCTTATATGTCTAAAAATGCATGTATTTTTGTAAGTCAGTATGTCCAATTTTGCCACGACTCACCTAAACCCTGCAGAGACACACAACTGTGCTGTGACAGACTCACCTAAACCCTGCAGAGACACACTACTGTGCTGTGACAGACTCACCTAAACCCTGCAGAGACACACTACTGTGCTGTGACAGACTCACCTAAACCCCGCAGAGACACACTACTGTGCTGTGACAGACTCACCTAAACCCTGCAGAGACACACTACTGTGCTGTGACAGACTCACCTAAACCCTGCAGAGACACACTACTGTGCTGTGACAGACTCACCTAAACCCTGCAGAGACACACTACTGTGCTGCGACAGACTCACCTAAACCCTGCAGAGACACACTACTGTGCTGCGACAGACTCACCTAAACCCTGCAGAGACACACTACTGTGCTGTGACACACAGTTTGGAAAGCACTGATGTAATATTTTAATGAACTCTAATAAATATGTCTTCAATCCGAATGCCGTTTATGTCATGGGAACATTGCCACTTTGAGCCTAAGGCAAACCATTTTTTAAAGTTAACAAGAAGCCAATAATTAAGCATATGTTTGGACTTGTTTCAGTTTTTCTCTGGATCAAGGAAGCACATGGACCAGCCAGCTGTTTGACAACCAAGGCCTCATTGTAAAAGGTGTGTTAACTGAGCCAGGCATCACAACATTGGTTGAAAGGTAATTTTGTTTTTAAAGAGGTTATTTTAAAAAAAGAAATAGTAATGTATTTCTTGTATTCTCGTAATAAATGTTAACTTTTAAATTCCAATATGCAAACAATGTGATACTGGCTTCATGGGCATCACTTGCAATAATTATAAAAGCCCATACTGGCTTAATGGGCATCAGTTGCAATAGTTCTAAAAGCCCATACTGGCTTAATCGACATCACTTGCAATAATTCTAAAAGCCCATACTGGCTTAATAGCCATCACTTGCAGTAGTTCTAATAGCCTATACCTGACATATTTTATTATAATGGACAGTACTACAGTCTGTAACCTTCATTCTTAGTAGGCCATTGTTGTTTTATAGTTAGTTTGTAGGCCATAGCTATACCACAGTTAGTGTGAGCTCAAGTATTCTGTCTCCTTTTTTGTGAGGCCACATGATAGCTTTCTAGGAATCTATAGATCTCTGGAAAACAAATGTTTACTTAAAATAATTTAAGAGAGATGGTAACTAACATAAAATATCTGATATCTAGCTTAACTAAGATAATATATGACAGCCAGTTTAACTAAAAGATAATATCTGAAACCTGGTATAACTAACAGATAATATCTGACTGCCAGTTTAACTAAAAGATAATATCTGAAACCTGGTATATATATAACAGATACTATCTGACTGCCAGTTTAACTAAAAGATAATATCTGAAACCTGGTATATATAACAGATAATATCTGACTGCCAGTTTAACTAAAAGATAATATCTGAAACCTGGTATAACTAACAGATAATATCTGACTGCCAGTTTAACTAAAAGATAATATCTGAAACCTGGTATATATAACAGATAATATCTGACTGCCAGTTTAACTAAAAGATAATATCTGAAACCTGGTATATATAGCAGATAATATCTGACTGCCAGTTTCACTAAAAGATAATATCTGAAACCTGGTATATATAACAGATAATATCTGACTGCCAGTTTAACTAAAAGATAATATCTAAAACCTATTTTAACTAACAAATAATATCTGACTACCAATTACTAGTTAATTGTGCAGATCATGATAACCTATTAGTATTGAATTGCATATCTAAAAAATATTGAAGATTTTGTAGCTGCAAACCAATTTTAGCTAGTTTCCCATCATCTGGAATCAAAGAACATTGTAATGATGCATTAAGGTTTGTGTGTCTGGATATTTTCTTGCTGTACCATAGCACATGTTCATGAGTCTCATCAAATATCTAACAAGAGTCAATGCTGTTTTTTTTTCTTGGCTAACCTCATAGAGATGATAGGTCCACTCAATACCTTTATGATTTTAGTGGGGAAATGAAGGGTCCACTCATCCCATTATAATTCTATTGGGGAAATCAAGGGTCAATCGTACCATTATGATTCTCGTGGAGAAATGAAGGGTCCACTGATACCATTATGATTATAGTGGAGAAATGAAAGGTCCACTTTTACCATTATGATTTTTTAGTGGACATATAAATAGTCCACTGATACCATTATTATTCTAGTGGGGAAATGAAAGGTCCACTGTCCTAAAGTTGGTTTCCACCTATACATTAATGATGTTCTAATCACATAACATGGACATATCCCCTTTTCCTGCAAGCGATTGTCTACTGATCCTCTCTATTTAACCTAATGTTCTTGATGTTTAGAGGTGAGAGAAATGCCGTCCATGGGTGTAGAGGTGAGAAAAATGCCATAGAAGCAGTTCCCCCATGTGTAGAGGTGAAAGAAATGCCATAGAAGCAGTTGTCCCGCTTGTACTTTTTTGGTGTGTGCAGTTTTGTTAACCTTTATCCAGCTGTTAGTATTGCTATAAGCAACCTTAAGTATGCACTTTTTTCCTCTGAGCTTGGGAACTATTCATTATATTACGGTTATACTTATTCATGTAAGTAATGACCAATGTCTTGTCTGTTTGCCTTCCCACTAAGAAAATGAATCACTTCACTATTTTGTCCTTTCAAATAATAAAGACTTGCAACAATCTAACATCATCTGCTTTAATAAATTTGTTTTCTCAGTGTATTTGGCCATGAAGTCAAAGACAAACCATGGACATTGATCAAGCTCAACTTTTCCTTGATATTGCCAGTAAAATGTGAAGAAGCAAACTATACTTTTTGGCAGCCTAAAGATTACAATTCTGTAAGTATGTGAAAGATGACAATTCTGTAATTATGTGAAAGATCACAATTCTGTAAGTATGTGAAAGATCATAATTCTGTAAGTGTGTTAAATCAAAATGGTAGTGTATTTTTTTCTAATCTTAGTTTTTTCCAGTAATGTTTTCAATAAAATGTGTCAAATAAAATCTGACTTGTTATTTCTTGCCAGGCCAATGCTTCCAACTGTTTGTTGGGAAGTGATGTGAAATACAAGCAACGCAAAGCTGATGACAAGTGTTATAATGGAGGCAGTGTTGTACTTAAACAAGAGAATGTCACGTGTTTATGTACTGCAGAAGATTATGAATGGTATGTATTTAAATGTATTCTTGTTGTCAGCATCCCACAAAAAATGTGTGCAGTTTGAAAACAAAACAGTAATGCATGAAGTAAGGAGCATCCCACAAAAAAATGTGTGCAGTTTAAAAACAAAACAGGTATGCATGAAGTAAGGAGCCATCTTATATATTATAATTGGGGGCCATCTTATATATATTATAATTGAGAGGCCATCCATATATTATAATTAGGAGCCTTTCATATATTATAATTGGGGGCCATCCATATATTATAATTTGAGGCCATTTATATATTATAATTGGGAGCAATCTTATATATTATAATTGAGAGGCCATCCATATATTATAATTAGGAGCCTTTCATATATTATAATTGGGGTCCATCCATATATTATAATTTGAGGCCATTTAGATATTATAATTGGGAGCCATCCATATATTATAATTCGGGGCCTACCATATATTATAATTAGGAGCTTTTCATATATTATAATTGGGGGCCAGCCATCTATATATATATAATTCGCCAGAAGTAGGGCAAACAACAAGACGACCACGCATGCTATTTATAGATACACCAGAGCAAGCAAGACGCAGGCAAACCCTCCCTTCCCTTGCCACCCTGGCTTGCCAGCCAGCTCGCGGTGTATGCTAAGCTGCGGGTCGGCGTGAAATAAAAAGTGTGCCGTGAAAGGGGGGGAGGGGAAGAGGTGTAGCGAAATTGGCATTCTTAAATGTGCGTAACTTAAGTTCACGTTTTTGTCAAGTAACTTTAGTAGATGGGAAGTTCACGCATTGCTGTGGCCAACTTGCCAGCCATGCGCACACCCCAACAAGCTTGTGGTGTATGTTACGCTGCAGGTCGCCTAGTATATTATAATTAGGAATCTTTCATATATTATACTTGGAGACCAGCCATGTATTATAATTAGGAATAATTCAAACATTATTTTTAGTAGTCTTACATATATTATATATACTAATATAAAGGGCCATCAATATACTAAAGTACTAAATTCATATACTATAATTAGTAGTCATCCTAAAAGTACAGTAAACCATCCATATACTATAGTAAGGGACCATCCATATTAAAGGTCATTTATATACAATGGAATGCTGCAGTCAACAAACACATTGGTTAACTAACAAATTTTGTTAACAATTTTTGTTGAGGTAACCAATGTTACTTCAAGTTACGAACATAGGCTTAGACCCACTCACCCCAACATGATCCCATTGGCCCAGTAGTCTTTTGTCACGTTTGCTGTAAACAGTCTGTGCCAGACCTGTTAACTCTTACGATTTTGGCTTACAATGTACGATTTTGAGGTGTATAGATTGTTTATACTTAATATTTATTTTTTCTATAAATATTAACGTATTGAACGATTTTGTGATGATATTGTACGATTTAAAGAGTTTGAAAGTAAACAGGTCTGGTCTGTGCGCTATGTTAAACAAAACACTACTTAAGTTATTTGTGCAATTTTAGTGGTCATTTAGCCCTCATTTTTACACCTCAATAGAAAAAGTGTTATCAAAAGGAATAGCGTTAGTAAAGAATGAAATCAGTTTCAAGGACAATGCAATGTTGCACTTCCGGAACATTCTGCAGCAAAAAAAAAAAATGAAAATTGACTTGAGACATCTTTCTTGTGTGCACAGAAAAGGAACCAACCAAAATGGTGCAAGGAAAAGGAGAAAAAAAAAAGAGAGCTTTATGGAGAGATATGCCTCTTAAATGTAATACTAATAGTTTCCTCCTCCATGGCTGCCATTATCCTGTGTCAGCAACTGTCAACAAACACACCATCATACTGTGTCAGCAACTGTCAACAAACATACCATCATCCTGAGTCAGCAACTATCAGCAAACATTGTCAAAGACAGTCATATTTTTATTTACTTTGTTATGTCTTTAGATACCTACAACTAAGGACATTGTCTTTTCTTTCTGTGTTGTTCATTACAGAAGAACGCTAAGACTTATAAATGTAAAAATACAATATTTCTAAGTCTGGAATGGAGTAATTGAATTTATGATGTTTGCAGTGGGAAAAATTATTTGTCAGTTAACCTTTCTGTTTAATAACGAAGTTACGGAACGGATTAAGTTGATTGTCCAAGGCTCCACAGTACTATAGTTAATAGGCATCTCTACATTATAGTCAAAAACTTGTGTGACAAGCAGTATTTACCAGCCACCCACCCCCCCCCTCCTTTCCCCCCCACCCACCTCCTTCCCCCTCTTATTCAGAATTTTTTTTTTTTTTTTAAATTCCTATTATTAATCTGAGCTTTGACTATTCTTTTGATGATGTTACATTTAAATTCTTAGTAAAAAATCTGACCTTTGCCTATTCTTTTGATGATGTTACATTTGCTGACTTTCAGTGACTTTGGCTACGAATACCATGATGGTGAGTGTAAAAAAGCTCTGTGGTTTCATGAAGGCTACATACTTAGTGATTGTGATGATGGAGGCACTTATCAAGAAAGCAAAGGGTAATTCATTTATCTTCAAATATTTCTGTCAGGTTGGTCATATTGTGACTTGACACTATAGTGGTGGTGGTTTGTAGCTATAGATTAGTCATATTGTGACTTGACACTATAGTGGTGGTAGTGCGTAGCTATAGGTTGGTCATATTGTGACTTGACACTATAGTGGTGGTAGTGCGTAGCTATAGGTTGGTCATATTGTGACTTGACACTATAGTGGTGGTAATGTGTAGCTATAGGTTGGTCGGATTGTGACTTGACACTATAGTGGTGGTAATGTGTAGCTATAGGTTGGTCAGATTGTGACTTGACACTATAGTAGTGGTAATGTGTAGCTATAGGTTGGTCAGATTTTCACTTGACACTATAGTAAAGGTGGTATGTAGCTATCCAAAACATGATAAGACTATATTAGTTAATGGTGTTTTCGATCCTTCATTTTAGTACCCGGTATGCAGTGTTAAAATATGAACCTCTTAAATATTCAGCTATAGGCAGATACCGGCTGATAATTGCTTTGAAGGAAGTGACATGGGTAAATATGGCAGAACTGCAAAACAATGTCCATTGGCTGCTCCCATTCAGCTGTCCATTCTTGGTGAGGGTTTCAATGTCCAGGCAGGAAAGGAAGTAATTTTTCATCTGGAACAAGCTGGAGTAAGTCAACAAATTATATTGATTTCTAAACTAATTAAAAGCAGAAAAAAGTGAATAAAGAATCCTGAAGCCAACCAGATCATACAAGCTGCTGAAGAAAATTTAGTCCTATCTATGCTTTAATAAACACAATGACTAATGTATTCTCCATCTTATTTCCAGGGTTCTAAATTTGATACAAACTACTCTTGGAACTTTGGAGACTTGAGCTCTATGGAGAATGTGACGGGAATAAAACAAGCATCCCCCAGAAAACATATCTTCCATGAATCAGGTCACTACAACATCACGGTGACAGCTTCTAATTCAAAGGGAAGCCTTTTAACCTGGGCATACGTCCATGTTCAAGGTATTTAGAGATTCAAAAACCCTCTTGGTGCCCAAATATTTGTCAAGTCAGTGAACAAGAATCCCAATCATAAGTGAAGATCAAAAATGTTTTAAATTATTGTATAATAAGATCAACTATTTTTGTTTTTGTCTGTCCTGACTAACTAGCGTAATGTTCCAAAGACTGACCAGAATATTGTTCCAATGACTGACTAGCGTAATGCTCCAATGACTTGACTAGCGCCATGTTCCAATGACTGACCAGCATAATGTTCCAATGACTGACCATTGTAATGTTCCAATGACTGACCAGTGTAATGTTCCAATGACTGACCAGCATAATGTTCCAATGACTGACCAGCATAATGTTCCAATGACTGACCAGTGTAATGTTCCAATGACTGACCAGCATAATGTTCCAATGACTGACCAGTGTAATGTTCCAATGACTGACCAGTGTAATGTTCCAATGACTGACCAGTGTAATGTTCCAATGACTGACCAGTGTAATGTTCCAATGACTGACCAGCATAATGTTCCAATGACTGACCAGTGTAATGTTCCAATGACTGACCATTGTAATGTTCCAATGACTGACCAGCATAATGTTCAATGACTGACCAGTGTAATGTTCCAATGCCTGACCAGTGTAATGTTCCAATGACTAACCAGCATAATGTTCCAATGACTGACCAGCATAATGTTCCAATGACTGACCAGTGTAATGTTCCAATGACTGACCAGCATAATGTTCCAATGACTGACCAGAGTAATGTTCCAATGACTGACCAGAGTAATGTTCCAATAACTGACCATTGTAATGTTCCAATGACTGACTGGCGTAATGTTCCAATGACTGACCGGCGTAATGTTCCAATGACTGACCGGCGTAATGTTCCAATGACTGACCAGCATAATGTTCCAATGACTGACCATTGTAATGTTCCAATGACTGACCAGAGTAATGTTCCAATGACTGACCAATGTACTGTTCCAATGACTGACCAGTGTAATGTTCCAATGACTGACCAGTGTAATGTTCCAATGACTGACCAGTGTAATGTTCCAATGACTGACCAGCATAATGTTCCAATGACTGACCGGTGTAATGTTCCAATGACTGACCGGCGTAATGTTCCAATGACTGACCAGCATAATGTTCCAATGACCGACCATTGTAATGTTCCAATGACTGACCAGAGTAATGTTCCAATGACTGACCAATGTACTGTTACAATGACTGACCAGTGTAATGTTCCAATGACTGACCGGCGTAATGTTCCAAACAAGCAAAGCAAAGTCTTGTTAATTCAAAGATTTGTTTTAGTTCCTCGTCATTTGATAGAAATAAACATTTACCCTGTGTCATTAAGACCAAATTCAAAATAATTGACTGTAACCAGTTTTTTTTTATCTACTTCACCTCTTAAAATTCAGATTTGAAAGCCATTTTTATAAAAAAAAATAAATCGGAGGATTTCAAGTGTTTGTTTTTTCCAGATTCCATTAGTAATACTTACTTGTCAGCACCTTGGGCTGTTAAGACTGGATTACAAGTGGCCTTCAACTTGGTGGTATCATCCCATACAAGGCTGATGGCTTCTAGTTCAGGTCATGTGCACTTTGTTTGGACTTTTGGAGATGAGGTACCAGTCATAAAAATAATTTTGAATTTTGTTCTAGGGATCTATTCTTTGTAGAATTAAGCATTACAGAGTAGTAAAGGCATCTTCCCTGCTCTAAAGTGATGGTCACTTTTAAATACCTAAATGCTGTATAACTCTCTAAAAGTTATACTGTTAAATGTGTTCTTGATACCTCAGAATTGAATACAGCGCTGGTCTTATCCTGAAGTCCCTATTGGTTTGTATTTTTGTCCCAGTTTCAATCTCATTCTGGTAAAAATCAATGTCTCCTGTCTATCTTAGTTATAAATCTTATTCACATTCTTAATATCTGAACTTGTTTGGCTTAAGTTAGTCGTATTCACATTCTTAATATCTGAACTTGTTTGACTGATATTCAAATGTAATGTATGTCATTTCTAATAAGCTCCATATACAGTCAGTATTTTTCTCATGTCTTTAATACATTTCCCATTTTTTAAATGTTGAAAGATTTTGGACAAAATAAGAATTAAGTCATTTATGTAGTTCAAGTGAGATATACGAACAATTGAAAAGTCTTTCTCGCCCCAAAATAAAGGATTCACATTAGAGACCAGCCGAAAGGGATTTTCTGATTTGGGTTGAAACTGAAAGCAGACCGAAAGTTAAATATGACTTTTGAACTTTTGACCGAAACCGAAGCAGAAACAAAAAACTTAACGAGGCTTTCGGATGAAATCAAAGCCGAAACCAAAAGCTGAACGAGACTTTCGAACGAGGCCGAAAGAATTATATATTTTGAAATTTCTTCATACATTGAAAAATAATGGGGGAAAGTATCAAAATGTTTATTATTTTTCTAAAAAATGAGATCATCGAAAGTTTTAATAGATAAGCATCTAATGCAGTGGTTCTCAACCTTTCTAATGCTGCGACCCTTTAATACATTTCCTCATGTTGTGGGGACCCCCAACCACAAAATTATTTTCGTTAATACTTTATAACTGTAGAGTAGGGCCTATATGTGTTTTCAGATGGTCTTAGGCGACCCCTGTGAAAGGGTCATGCGAACCCCCAAAGGTTGAGAACTACTGATCTAATGAATACTTTGGCTTTTACCATTTGAATTAAAAATTAATTTAAATTGGTTAAAAATGTATTTTAAAGTAGTATGATAAGAGAAAAATTTGATTGGGGGGGGGGTGGGGGGCAGAATTCATGTAATATAATTACAACACTACCTAGAGATATTTGGTATAGATCAAAAGCTTAGCCTATGCAACTATGCATATTTTATTGGTATGATTGACTTAAATGTCCAGACATAGGTCTTGAAGAAACTATTTATTCTGCTAAACCATACAATTTCTTTAAAACACTCATTTTTATTGGTCGTCATTTAAATTTTTTTGTCCATCCAAAATTATTATTTATCTGTTAGTTTTATATTTGACCCCTGTCAAACAAAAGTGGAAGGAATTTTGAGTTAAGCTTAGTATGATGATACAGTAGCAGACCTGGAGCTCCCACTATAGTACAATGTGGTCTCAGAATAGTACTTTACCATCACAATATTTTACAATACTGTATTGTAAAAGTGAATACATAAACATACAGTATAAATGTATACATATTTATTTGCATCACATGTCTAATAAAGGTCACTTCTCAAAGTAAGTAGATGACTGACGTTTATATATTTATAGACTGTGCATTATTACAAATAAAATTGTATCTGTCATTGCAACTCTGATAGACGAAGATATGGTGGGGGAGAAGAAATTGAGGACGCCCGCCGAAGTCACCCGAACAAAAGTGGGGTTTGGGGAGGAGACTGAGCCCAGAATTTTTTTTTTTATACATTCAAAGCTATAGATGCACGTTAGCATATACCCACATATAGTTTTGCATCATTCTGGACATAACCATAGTGCTTGGTAAAAATAAGGTTCCTCTTACCTAGCTTTTTTTCTTTTTTTGCATAAAACCTTTTTAATTTAGTAGTTAATAAATACTTTGTTTTTATGTATTACTTATTTCAATCTATTTTCAATCTATCATTCCAAAATGGGGGCAGGTACACAGAAATGGCTTGTAACGTTCACAAAAAAATGATGTAATATAGATAGCAAAATGAACATTTACCCAACAAATTAGAATAATCGCAATTTGAATGAAGAAATAAGTTCATTAATGATACATCTCACGGGCCACAAGATTTAACGTGGCCAGCTAGGGTTTCCCCAACCCTGTATTAAGCCTAGGAGCCTGATTTTTTTTTTCCGTTAACATATTGTGGGTAAAATTACCACAAGCTGTAATTAGGAGAATGGGAAGAGAATTGTTGGAATAAAACTGGGGTATTAAAATTGTACAGCTGCTTTGTGATTTATTAAATAGATATCAAATGCCACTTACTAGATCTTATAGAATATGTCAAAATCTAACACTACTGTGCGGAGCAGTTGAGAGTGCATTTTTTTTTAAAACACTTAGTCTTAGCATTAAAATCATCCACACAATGTACATTGTACATGCATGTCAATGTAGCCGATTTTGAATGCCAGGCTTGATTAGACAAAGGGAATTCCATATATAAAGTAGGCAAAAAACAACAACATATTTTCACACCCTTCTCCACCCACCCTGTCAAATTAAGTGGCAGTCCATATATTACATATGCACTGAGGATTCATATGGCTGGGGGGGGGATGTCACCAGAACCTACACCTATCCATACATTCTACAACAATTGTCCTGACAGTCTCTAACAGAGCCATGTGTCACTTAAAATTCTGTTATTAAGGATATAAAATATTGCCACTATTTTTCGCTATTATCATCATACTAATGCTTTGTTTTTTCATAAATAGCTGGCTAGATATCGATGTAGTAATTTTTAGCCTAGCACAACACTATTCTTTCCATGCTGGTCACGTAGTTTGGTGACCAACCCTCCCACTCTCATTGGTGGGGGGAAAATATATTTTTTTAACCTGTTCTCTTAAAATCGTTGTATTGACTTGTCTCGGCGTAGAAATGTGAAAGAAACCTCAAAATCTTACATTGATCGTCAAAATCATAAAAGTAAACAGGTCTGCAGTAGGCCTACTACATAATTATGAAACAAACCAGTGATACATCCACACATGTGTTATTTCATCAATAACAATGTTTATCAGCATGATAATGATGAATTTCAATAAATTAAGGATTTGAATAAGCCTAAAGTTCCCAAATTTTTATTTTAAAAAATAAAACAAAAATTGATAATGGAAATATTACCATTCCCTGGGATCATTCAATATTATTTGCCTATGAAAACATTTATGAGCATGATAATGATAAATCAAAATGAATAGAATAAACCTAGGGTTCCAAAATTTTAAAAAAATTAAAATAAATTGAATACTATAAATATTACCGTTCCCGTAGTTGTTTTTCCTCAAATCTATTACGTTTCTTTATGCCTAATGGAAAATTAATTATTGGAAATATGGGACAAGTAGGTCATCATGCAGTTGTGAGCTGTTTTTGCCAACGAGTGGTCACATAACATACCATGACAGCAAACGTCGTGCGATAATGAATATCAAATTGCCTAAAGACAGTCAATCTGATTTCTGGTACACAACCGAAAGCATCAATCACCTTTTGGCTGAAAGTCTCAATCACTTTCGGCCGACACCAAAACTAGGCCGAAAGTGATCAAATGGCAACTTTCGGCCCTGAAATCAAAGACGAAATTTCGTTGGTCTCTAATGCACATGGTGGGACTTTTCAGACTGTCATTTTACCCCGTGCATACCTTAACTTTCAGACTTTCATTTTACCCTGTGGCGTACCTTCACTTTCAGACTTTCATTTTACCCTGTGGTGTACCTTCACTTTCAGACTGTCATTTTACCCTGTGGTGTACCTTCACTTTCAGACTGTCATTTTACCCTGTGGCATACTTTCACTTTCAGACTGTCATTTTACCCTGTGCCGTACTTTCAGACTGTCAATTTACCCTGTGGTGTACCTTCACTTTCAGACTGTCATTTTACCCTGTGGCATACTTTCACTTTCAGGCTGTCATTTTACCCTGTGCCGTACTTTCAGACTGTCATTTTACCCTGTGGCGTACCTTCACTTTCAGACTGTCATTTTACCTTGTGACATACCTTCACTTTCAGACTGTCATTTTACCCTGTGGCATACCTTCACTTTCAGACTGTCATTTTACCCTGAGGTACCTTCACTAGACATCTCCCCACACACATATTATCTAGTGTTGGTAATTAAGATAAACAAATGTGCCAGCTGGGGTGTTTGCCCCTTTCACTCCCCCCCTCCCCCCACGTCCTGGTTTCAACCCTTAAAAGCCTAACTAGAAGCCTAACCTGACTAAAACTCATTAAATTGTTCAATGTGGGGTTTGTAATAGCATTAAGATTTTTATACTAATTAGTTGATTTCAAGATAAACATAGTTTTCTTGCAACTGCAGAGTACTTAAAAATAAGTGGGCTACTAAAACTAAAAAATCCCATTAGTGGCAAATTGATACAAGTGTTCAAACTGTCTTTTCATGAACAGTTTCTTTCATCAAAAATAGGATTCTTGTTGTATTATTCATCTCTTCTGTAAATATTCTTTCTATTGATATTGCAGCTCTTGCCCTTGTCATATCCAACTCTTTTGTAAATGTTTTTTTTTTTTTGTTGTGTTTTTGCTTCAAAAAACTTCATTGAAGCTTGCAGCTGTTATTGGTATTGTCACCATAATTCACACTGCTACATACATATTTGGAAAAAGAGCCACCAACCTGATTCAAGGTAGTCTAATACTAACTGACCTCAGGGGATTCATATTTCTGTTACTCTTCTTGATAAAGCAAATAAATAAATCATCATACATTCCTGTTGCAGTGATTTCCTTTGTAAATTTTCTTTTTTAAAAATCAAATTTCCCTAGTCTGAGTGAAGTTTTGTGCTCTGGGCAAGGGTACACTTATTCTTCTTATCTAAAATGATACAGTTATTGCAAGAGAGGGCTTTGTAGTTGTTTTTTTAATATTTTTTTTTAAATCTTTTGTTTTGCTGGAGTTAACAACCCCTTGAAAAACAGCACCCTAGGCATCCACTTCTATCAACTAACCCTAAAGCCACAGCTGACACCCTAGGCATCCACTTCTATCAACTAACCCTAAAGCCACAGCTGACACCCTAGGCATCCACTTCTATCAACTAACCCTAAAGCCACAGCTGACACCCTAGGCATCCACTTCTATCAACTAACCCTAAAGCCACAGCTGACACCCTAGGCATCCACTTCTATCAACTAACCCTAAAGCCACAGCTGACACCCTAGGCATCCACTTCTATCAACTAACCCTAAAGCCACAGCTGACACCCTAGGCATCCACTTCTATCAACTAACCCTAAAGCCACAGCTGAATGAATGAATATGTCAAATATGTTATAACTCACTTAAAGCTTCACTGTTAAATACAGTTATTTGTCTCTGGTAGTTTGCCAATGTTTATCTGGAAATGTTGTCAGTCTCATGGAATGTTCCTTTCTTTCATCAGACTGGTGGTAGTTTACCTATCCTGACTTGGAATAGTAGTATGTCTCATGTCTACACAAAAGCCGGAACCTATAAAGTAACCTTTGAAGCCATCAATTCTATTAGTGCTGTTTACAAGGAATATTCAATCCAAGTGTTTGGTAAGATTATTGAACATTCTACTCTACAAGGTGTTCAATAAGATTTGATTTTTTGACTGCCCTCATGTCTCCCTTATACATTTCTGTCATCTTAACTGCCCTCATGTCTCCCTTACACATTTCTGTCATCTTGACTGCCCTCATGTCTCCCTCGTGTCTCCCTTATACATTTCTGTCATCTTAACTGCCCTCATGTCTACCTCATGTCTCCCTTACACATTTCTGTCATCTTGACTGCCCTCATGTCTCCCTTATACATTTCTGTCATCTTAACTGCACTCATGTCTCCCTTACACATTTCTGTCATCTTAACTGCCCTCATGTCTCCCTCATGTCTCTCTTACACATTTCTGTCATCTTGACTGCCCTAATATCTCCCTCACACATTTCTGACATATTGACTGCCCTCATGTCTCCCTTTTACATTTCTATCATCTTGACTGCCCTCATGTCTCCCTTATACATTTCTGTCATCTTAACTGCCCTCATGTCCCCCTTACACATTTCTGTCATCTTGACTACCTTCATATCTCCCTCAAACATTTCTGTCATCTTGACTGCCCTCAAGTCTCCCTCACACATTTCTGTCATCTTGACTTCCCTCATGTCTCTATCACATATTTCTGTCATCTTGACTGCCCTCATGTCTCCCTTACACATTTCTGTCATCTTAACTGCCCTCATGTCTACCTCATGTCTCCCTTACACATTTCTGTCATCTTAACTGCCCTCATGTCTCCCACATGTCTCCCTTACACATTTCTGTCACCTTGACTGCCCCCATGTCTCCCTTGTACATTTCTGTCATCTTGACTGCCCTCAACTCTCCCTTATACATTTCTGTCATCTTGACTGCCCTCATATCTCCCTCACACATTTCTGTCATCTTGACTGCCCTCATGTCTACCTCATGTCTCCCTTACACATTTCTGTCATCTTGATTGCCCTCATGTCTCCCTTATACATTTCTGTCATCTTAACTGCCCTCATGTCTACCTCATGTATCCCTTACACATTTCTGTCATCTTGATTGCCCTCATGTCTCCCTTATACATTTCTGTCATCTTAACTGCCCTCATGTCTACCTCATGTATCCCTTATACATTTCTGTCATCTTGACTGCCCTCATATCTCCCTCACACATTTCTGTCATCTTGACTGCCCTCATGTCTCCCTTACACATTTCTATCATCTTATCTGCCCTCATGTCTCCCTTACACATTTCTGTCATCTTGACTGCCCTAATATCTCCCTTACACATTTCTATCATCTTGACTGCCCTCATGTCTCCCTTACACATTTCTCACAATCACAGTCGTCCAATGGGTTTTGTCTCTCTGCCAGTTCTCCTTAACCTTATAACACTAGAGTGCATTTTTCTTTAGTGTCAAGACATTTAAGCATTTTCATATGCTTGTCAAAAATGATAAAATCACAGCCTAAATGAATTCAGAGTCCCATACAAGTAGACATTTTCTGAAAGTACATTGGACAAGATATCTTATAGAATGAAAAGAATTTGTTTTTATATTATGTTTGTTGATGTTGACCCAACCTTTACAGAGTAAGTAAAATTTTACTACTCAACTTCTGATTTCATTCAAGCCAACCTAACACTCCATTAATTTTTCAAACTATCATAAAATTAAGTTTTTGAGATACTAACAGCAATATTCTTTCAGAAAATGTCATGTTATAGTTACTTGTATTGAATATTGTGATATTGGTGAATTAGTTTCATTCACTACCTTCAAATTTATGTCTTAAAAAATACAAATGAAGTTAGTAATTTATTTTTATTATTAATTAATACACCAGAACATATACAAACATAACTATATTTGAATCTCTTTAGGGTAGGTCTTTGGGATCCAATCTTTGTCTTTGATTGCCACCCTTTCCCAAACAAATTTGTAACAATAGGACTAAGGCTAGGGCTAAAATTGTCAATATCTGACTCCTATGTTGCCATCAGCACTAGAGCTAATACTGTACTGTAATTACTACCACATTGAATAGCTCTGAAATCATTGCTTTCATTTTGATTAATTTGAAATAATTCCAATAGAGAAATTCTGTATTGATTTTGCAATCTTGAGGGGACCCTTTCCAGTATCAGCCATTTTGGTGGTAAAAACATTGAGAAAATTTCACATCCCTCATGTCATCACACACACAAAAAAAGTCCTAATAAAGCACGTTAACACACAGATAGAAACGGAAGCAGGAAGCCAATTCATTTATGTATTGGAATTTTCCCTTAATCAATATACATTAAATCATTTGCATTTAATGAGCTGCCGCTTAGATATTGCTTTGACACCACAGAAAGGGGTATAACGGCTGATAATCAGTCGTTATGACAGTTATAGGGTTAAAGCAATATTTTTTCAATAAATAGAAATGTTCCCAGTAAAGTAATATTTTCTAAAGATATATACACATTTTTTTGTATCCCCTAATATTTTATTACTGAAAAAATGTTTTTAAATTGTTTGAAGTTCAAAGAATGTTTTAAAATTAAACACTTTTGAGACTGGGACTTTTTGGAGTGTTGGTGCCAAAAGGCAGAGCCCTTTTTACAAGCTTGGGACTTATATTGCATAAAAAATTTATAAATAAATATAAATAAACTAATTACTTTATAAATAAAAGAAACTATATATATTTTGTAGGGAATTGAATAAACTAATATGATCTTTATGAATCAAACTGAAATCTCAACATTTATGCTAATGAGATAGGTTGATTTACGTAATTTTGTTAAATTTTGTGATAGTTGAAGCCTAAATAAGTCCTAATGTGTAGATGCAGTGTGAAAAACTACCTTAAATATTCCCCTGGGGAGCTTGTGCCTTTTGACATATTTTAAGGTCACATATTTTTAAAGAATTTTTACGGGTCACTAGATAAAAAAAAATTAATATAAAATGACAGAAAACCGTAAAATATAAATTCAGGCGTCATTAAAATGGCTAGATGAGCAAGATATGCAAGAAGCAATCTGATAAGCTGGACAAAGACCAGCCAGCCAATCTCGAGGCTTGAATTATCAGGCCGATAGATTGGCCTTTTGTCTTTTTTGCCATTCAAACCTGTTCCAATAGATCAGCCCAGCCGCCCAAGATAGTTAAAAAAACGCTTATTCTGGTATTAAGTGTTGCCATGCATTAAGTGGGCCATGCATTAAGTGTACCATGCATTAAGTGGACCATGCATTAAGTGGACCATGCATTAAGTGGGCCATGCATTAAGTGGGCCATGCATTAAGTGGACCATGCATTAAGTGGACCATGCATTAAGTGGGTCTTGCATTAAGTGCACCATGCATTAAATGGACCATGCATTAAATGGACCATGCATTAAATGGACCATGCATTAAATGGACCATGCATTAAGTGGGTCATGCATTAAGTGGGCCATGCATTAAGTGGGTCTTGCATGAAGTGGGCCATGAATTAAAGTTGGCCTTGCATAAAGTGGGCCTTGCATAAAGTGGGCCCCTTTCTTTCTTTGTACTTTTTAGAAAATCATATGATAACATTTTCTTTTTGTGGGTGCATCACCCACTGGTCATTGCCAAGCGATGCTCTGGGAGCACTAGCGATGCTCTGGGAGTACTAGTGATGGTTTTTTGAGTGCTAGTGATGCTTTGGGGGTACTAGCGACGCTCTGTGTGTACTAACGATGCTCTGGGAGTGCTAGTGATGCTTTGGGGGTACTAGCGACGCTCTGGGGGTACTAGTGATGCTTTGGGGGTACTAGTGATGCTTTGGGGGTACTAGTGATGCTTTGGGGATACTAGTGATGCTTTGGGGGTACTAGTGATGCTTTGGGGGTACTAGTGATGCTTTGGGAGTACTAGTGATGCTTTGGGGATACTAGTGATGCTTTGGGGGTACTAGTGATGCTCTGTGGGTACTAACGATGCTCTGGGAGTGCTAGTGATGCTTTGGGGGTACTAGCGACGCTCTGTGGGTACTAACGATGCTCTGTGGGTACTAACGATGCTCTGGGAGTACTAGTGATGCTTTGGGGGTACCAGCGACGCTCTGTGGGTACTAACGATGCTCTGGGAGTACTAGTGATGCTTTGGGGGTACTAGCGACGCTCTGTGGGTACTAACGATGCTCTGGGAGTACTAGTGATGCTTTGGGGGTACTAGCGACGCTCTGTGGGTACTAACGATGCTCTGGGAGTTGGGAGTACTAGTGATGCTTTGGGGGTACTAGCGACGCTCTGTGGGTACTAACGATGCTCTGGGAGTACTAGTGATGCTTTGGGGGTACTAGCGACGCTCTGTGGGTACTAACGATGCTCTGGGAGTACTAGTGATGCTTTGGGGGTACTAACGATGCTCTGGGAGTACTAGTGATGGTTTGTGGGTACTAACGATGCTTTGGGGGTACTAGCGACGCTTTGGGGGTACTAGTGATGGTTTGTGGGTACTAGCGATGCTCTGGGAGTACTAGTGATGCTCTGTGGGTACTAACGATGCTCTGGGAGTACTAGTGATGCTCTGTGGGTACTAACGATGCTCTGGGAGTACTAGTGATGCTCTGTGGGTACTAACGATGCTCTGGGAGTACTAGTGATGCTTTGGGGGTACTAGCGACGCTTTGGGGGTACTAGTGATGGTTTGTGGGTACTAGCGATGCTCTGGGAGTACTAGCGATGCTCTGGGAGTACTAGCGATGCTCTGGGAGTACTAGTGATGCTTTGGGGGGTACTAGCGACTCTCTGTGGTTACTAGCGATGCGCTGGGAGTACTAGTTATGCTCTGGGGGTACTAGTGATGCTCTGGGGGTACTAGCGATGCGCTGGGAGTACTAGTGATGTTTTGGAAGTACTAGTGATGCTTTGGGAATATATCCTGTGTTTATATGAACATTGTGTCCTATTTGATTGTTAATATTTTTAAAAATTATTACTAAATTTGACTAATGTTTTACATTTCTACATCAAAATATCCGTTACATATTCATTAATCAACAGATCAAGTCGATATTCTGGTGCTGAAATTCAGTGACAACGTAGCTATGTACAATATGAGTGATGTGTTGGTTGCACAGCTGTTCACTCAGAGGGTCAGACAACAATTAGCAGAGGTATGTTATTCTCAAAGTCTCAAGTATTTAACTGAACAAACATGTCACCTTTTTTATATCAAAATGTTTCTTGAGCATGCTATTTCTTTAACTTTTCTTACATTGTTTAGTTCAGAGTGAATGCCTGCAATGATCTAAAATGAATGGAAGAATATACTTAAGCTTGGTGTAGCCTTTTGTCACTGACGTAGCCTTGTGTCACATAAGTTGCCTTTTGTCACTGACGTAGCCTTTTGTCACTGATGTAGCCTTTTGTCACTGATGTAGCCTTTTGTCACTGACGTAGCCTTTTGTCACTGACATAA
This sequence comes from Lymnaea stagnalis, assembly GCA_964033795.1. NCBI lineage: Eukaryota > Metazoa > Mollusca > Gastropoda > Lymnaeidae > Lymnaea > Lymnaea stagnalis. Next base: position 1,532,860 of record CAXITT010000099.1, on the reverse strand, counting down.
CCTTGTGTCACTGACGTAGCCTTGTGTCACATAAGTAGCCTAATGTCACTGAATTAGCAGTTACCACATACCTAAGATAAATACCTACCATATAAACAATACATTTACATCTTACTTTGGGGTCCAAATAACTATCTACAATCATAATTTCAAGTAAACTATTCATCTAAACAAAATTGATAGAGTTGATTGCTAACAGCTATTACAACTAAATCTTGATTTTTCTCCTCTGAACAAACTCACTGCCAACATTCATCTTTCTCCTCTGAACAAACTCACTGCCAACATTCATCTTTCTCCTCTGAACAAACTCACTGCCAACATTCATCTTTCTCCACCAATCAAACTCAATGCCAACATTCATCTTTCTCCTCTGAACAAACTCACTGCCAACATTCATCTTTCTCCACCAATCAAACTCACTGCCAACATTCATCTTTCTCATCTGAACAAACTCACTGCCAACATTCATCTTTCTCATCTGAACAAACTCACTGCCAACATTCATCTTTCTCCACCAAACAAACTCACTGCCAACATTCATCTTTCTCATCTGAACAAACTCACTGCCAACATTCATCTTTCTCATCTGAACAAACTCACTGCCAACATTCATCTTTCTCATCTGAACAAACTCACTGCCAACATTCATCTTTCTCATCTGAACAAACTCACTGCCAACATTCATCTTTCTCATCTGAACAAACTCACTGCCAACATTCATCTTTCTCATCTGAACAAACTCACTGCCAACATTCATCTTTCTCATCTGAACAAACTCACTGCCAACATTCATCTTTCTCATCTGAACAAACTCACTGCCAACATTCATCTTTCTCATCTGAACAAACTCACTGCCAACATTCATCTTTCTCATCTGAACAAACTCACTGCCAACATTCATCTTTCTCATCTGAACAAACTCACTGCCAACATTCATCTTTCTCATCTGAACAAACTCACTGCCAACATTCATCTTTCTCATCTGAACAAACTCACTGCCAACATTCATCTTTCTCATCTGAACAAACTCACTGCCAACATTCATCTTTCTCATCTGAACAAACTCACTGCCAACATTCATCTTTCTCATCTGAACAAACTCACTGCCAACATTCATCTTTCTCATCTGAACAAACTCACTGCCAACATTCATCTTTCTCATCTGAACAAACTCACTGCCAACATTCATCTTTCTCATCTGAACAAACTCACTGCCAACATTCATCTTTCTCATCTGAACAAACTCACTGCCAACATTCATCTTTCTCATCTGAACAAACTCACTGCCAACATTCATCTTTCTCATCTGAACAAACTCACTGCCAACATTCATCTTTCTCATCTGAACAAACTCACTGCCAACATTCATCTTTCTCATCTGAACAAACTCACTGCCAACATTCATCTTTCTCATCTGAACAAACTCACTGCCAACATTCATCTTTCTCATCTGAACAAACTCACTGCCAACATTCATCTTTCTCATCTGAACAAACTCACTGCCAACATTCATCTTTCTCATCTGAACAAACTCACTGCCAACATTCACCTTTCTCATCTGAACAAACTCACTGCCAACATTCATCTTTCTCATCTGAACAAACTCACTGCCAACATTCATCTTTCTCATCTGAACAAACTCACTGCCAACATTCATCTTTCTCATCTGAACAAACTCAATGCCAACATTCATCTTTCTCATCTGAACAAACTCACTGCCAACATTCACCTTTCTCCTCTGAACAAACTCACTGCCAACATTCATCTTTCTCATCTGAACAAACTCACTGCCAACATTCATCTTTCTCCTCTGAACAAACTCACTGCCAACATTCACCTTTCTCCTCTGAACAAACTCACTGCCAACATTCATCTTTCTCATCTGAACAAACTCACTGCCAACATTCATCTTTCTCATCTGAACAAACTCACTGCCAACATTCATCTTTCTCCACCAAACAAACTCACTGCCAACATTCATCTTTCTCATCTGAACAAACTCACTGCCAACATTCACCTTTCTCATCTGAACAAACTCACTGCCAACATTCATCTTTCTCATCTGAACAAACTCACTGCCAACATTCATCTTTCTCATCTGAACAAACTCACTGCCAACATTCATCTTTCTCATCTGAACAAACTCACTGCCAACATTCATCTTTCTCATCTGAACAAACTCACTGCCAACATTCATCTTTCTCATCTGAACAAACTCACTGCCAACATTCATCTTTCTCATCTGAACAAACTCACTGCCAACATTCATCTTTCTCATCTGAACAAACTCACTGCCAACATTCATCTTTCTCATCTGAACAAACTCACTGCCAACATTCATCTTTCTCATCTGAACAAACTCACTGCCAACATTCATCTTTCTCATCTGAACAAACTCACTGCCAACATTCATCTTTCTCATCTGAACAAACTCACTGCCAACATTCATCTTTCTCATCTGAACAAACTCACTGCCAACATTCATCTTTCTCATCTGAACAAACTCACTGCCAACATTCATCTTTCTCATCTGAACAAACTCACTGCCAACATTCATCTTTCTCCACCAAACAAACTCACTGCCAACATTCATCTTTCTCCACCAAACAAACTCACTGCCAACATTCATCTTTCTCCACCAAACAAACTCACTGCCAACATTCATCTTTCTCCACCAAACAAACTCACTGCCAACATTCATCTTTCTCCACCAAACAAACTCACTGCCAACATTCATCTTTCTCCACCAAACAAACTCACTGCCAACATTCACCTTTCTCCTCTGAACAAACTCACTGCCAACATTCATCTTTCTCATCTGAACAAACTCACTGCCAACATTCACCTTTCTCCACCAATCAAACTCACTGCCAACATTCATCTTTCTCCACCAAACAAACTCACTGCCAAGATTCACCTTTCTCCACTGAAAAATCTCACTGCCAACATTCATCTTTCTCCACTGAACAAACTCACTGCCAAGATTCACCTTTCTCCACTGAAAAATCTCACTGCCAACATTCATCTTTCTCCTCTGAACAAACTCACTGCCAACATTCATCTTTCTCATCTGAACAAACTCACTGCCAACATTCACCTTTCTCCACCAATCAAACTCACTGCCAACATTCATCTTTCTCCTCTGAACAAACTCACTGCCAACATTCACCTTTCTCCTCTGAACAAACTCACTGCCAACATTCATCTTTCTCATCTGAACAAACTCACTGCCAACATTCATCTTTCTCATCTGAACAAACTCACTGCCAACATTCATCTTTCTCCACCAAACAAACTCACTGCCAACATTCACCTTTCTCCTCTGAACAAACTCACTGCCAACATTCATCTTTCTCATCTGAACAAACTCACTGCCAACATTCACCTTTCTCCACCAATCAAACTCACTGCCAACATTCATCTTTCTCCACCAAACAAACTCACTGCCAAGATTCACCTTTCTCCACTGAAAAATCTCACTGCCAACATTCATCTTTCTCCACTGAACAAACTCACTGCCAAGATTCACCTTTCTCCACTGAAAAAACTCACTGCCAACATTCTCCTTTTTCTTTTTTAAATCCTGATACAATAACAAATACACCGCATGATACTGCATGCATACATGAACAAATTTCAAACTTTAAAATAAACATGGTCAACACATCACCACAACTTGGTTTGGGTTGACCCTCAAATATTAACTTTGCCAATGTTTTGTCTTTTCAGGACATTGGAGTGAGGCTAGACCGCTTGGAGGCTGTACTTGTCAGCTTGAATCCAGTAGCCGTACACCTCTACATATTTCCCTCAACACAACAGGTGGATGTCAATGTAACTCAGGTAAACAAAGACATACTCGCAGTTTTTGCCATGTTCATCTCAGGTAAACAAAGTCATACTCCCAGTTTTTGCCATGTTCAGTCCTTGATTACACTTTTTTGACAATGAATAGACATCTTGGGATATCACAGATGGCTGCTAGGATTGATGAGGTTACATACGTCTTGTAGGCACAAATTAGACCCACAAAAGCACCATACCAAATGTCTTAAGTTTTTAAACAGCCAAAGCATTGGAGTTATAAAAGGAAGGGAAATTTTTTTTTTACAATTTCTTGCAAATTATTTAATGTATTATTTAGTTAGCATGTAGTCCTTTGTTTTCACAGAAATCTTTCACCAACTTGAGTTTGAGATGTAATTACTATGATAAAAAATACTTTACTTTTAAATTTAAAGCCAATTTTGTTTGATGTAGATGTCAATTTAATAAATAAAGGAAGACACAACTCAACCCTTTTTTTTATATCAGAGATTCAAATACTTTAATCACTTCATTGATATTTTCCATCGCTTTAAGATATTATCCATCAAGTTAAGAATTTAATGAGCAGTGAAGTAGTTAATTACTGAGTAATACATTTTAAAAACTCTCTATTTTCATTATAAGACTCCATATTAATGGATAAACTTCAATTAATTTATTTTTCAATTATGGAACTTGTAACCATGTTTTACATTGTTAATGTGATTATCTACCTCAAAGGGTCAACATCGAGCTTGGTGTGGTGGGTGTAGGTTGGGGGCAGGGCTAAGGTTAACTTCATAGAAACAAGAGCGTCCATAAAAAGTGTGATACTGAACTAAATGATCAGTTTGGTCAATAAAATAACCAGTATAAGTTATCCCTTGTAATGAAAGGAAATATTTTGTATAAGCTGCTATCACACTTGACATTCTTTAGTGAGTTCAATAAATAAAATGTCTTGTATAAGCTGCTATCACACTTGACATTCTTTAGTGAGTTCAATAGAACATTTGGCACATACCTTTTCATCATACAAATGTGGATAAATAAATGTTCTTATAATTCTTAATGCAGGTGAAAGCAGTTGTTTATGAGCAAGTGGAAAAAGGTGTTCTTGGAATAAACCTTTTTGTGAAAACATATGACTCTGATAATATTGTCAAGATTGTTTCTGCTACTGACTTAACAGGTACATCAATTTTCTTGACTGGCTTTTACAAAATGTACATGTGTACCTTTAACCCTATGACTGCCGAGTGTCAAGCCATTTTCACATTTCAATGTACTTGTCTAAAATGACAAATTCCCATACAAATTGAATTCAGAGACCATTACATGTATACATTGTCTGGAAAGAAATTGGATAACAGATAAGGAATCAAATAGTATGACAAAGAATTGACCTTGACATTTACATTGTGAGGAAAATTGTAATACTCAATTGCTGCATTCAACCCACCCCAATTGCACTATTTTGTTCAATCTATCATTACATCAGGGTTTTTTTTAATACTATTACATGAACTTGACAATTTTAGGAACTTCAAATCAGTTTAGGACTATTTCATGAACTTTTGACATTTAGGAACATCAGATTAGGACTATTTCATGAATTTATGACATTTTAGGAACCAGATTAGGGCTATTTCATGAATTTATGACATTTTAGGAACCAGATTAGGGCTATTACATGAACTTATGACATTTTAGGAACATTAGATTAGGACTATTTCATGAATTTATGACATTTTAGGAACCAGATTAGGACTATTTCATGAATTTATGACATTTTAGGAACCAGATTAGGGCTATTTCATGAATTTATGACATTTTAGGAACACCAGATTTGGACTATTTCATGAACTTATGACATTTTAGGAACCAGATTTGGACTATTTCATGAATTTATGACATTTTAGGAACCAGACTAGGGCTATTGCATGAACTTATGACATTTTAGGAACACCAGATTTGGACTATTTCATGAACTTATGACATTTTAGGAACCAGATTTGGACTATTTCATGAATTTATGACATTTTAGGAACCAGATTAGGACTATTTCATGAATTTATGACATTTTAGGAACCAGATTAGGGCTATTACATGAACTTGTGACATTATAGGAACTTCAAGAAAAATAAATGAAACATGAATAAATGTCATAGATAGAAGGAACATGAGATAAAAGTCAACAGACCTACCAGGGAACATGAGATAAAAGTCAACAGACCTACCAGGGAACATGAGATAAAAGTCAACAGACCTACCAGGGAACATGAGATAAAAGTCAACAGACCTACCAGGGAACATGAGATAAAATCAACAGACCTACCAGGGAACATGAGATAAAAGTCAACAGACCTACCAGGGAACATGAGATAAAATCAACATACCTACCAGGGAACATGAGATAAAAGTCAACAGACCTACCAAGGAACATGAGATAAAAGTCAACAGACCTACCAGGGAACATGAGATGAAGTCAACAGACCTACCAGGGAACATGAGATAAAATCAACAGACCTACCATGGAACATGAGATAACAAATCAACAGACCTACCAGGGAACATGAGATAAAATCAACATACCTATCAGGGAACATGAGATAAAAGTCAACAGACCTACCAGGGAACATGAGATCAAATCAACATACCTACCAGGGAACATGAGATAAAAGTCAACAGACCTACCAGGGAACATGAGATAAAAGTCAACAGACCTACCAGGGAACATGAAATAAAAGTCAACATACCTACCAAGGAACATGAGATAAAATCAACATACCTATCAGGGAACATGAGATAAAAGTCAACAGACCTACCAGGGAACATGAGATAAAAGTCAACAGACCTACCAGGGAACATGAGATAAAAGTCAAAAGACCTACCAGGGAACATGAGATAAAAGTCATCAGACCTACCAGGGAACATGAGATAAAAGTCAACATACCTACCAGGGAACATGAAATAAAAGTCAACATACCTACCAAGGAACATGAGATAAAAGTCAACAGACCTACCAGGGAACATGAGATCAAATCAACATACCTACCAGGGAACATGAGATAAAAGTCAACAGACCTACCAGGGAACATGAGATAAAAGTCAACAGACCTACCAGGGAACATGAAATAAAAGTCAACATACCTACCAAGGAACATGAGATAAAATCAACATACCTATCAGGGAACATGAGATAAAAGTCAACAGACCTACCAGGGAACATGAGATAAAAGTCAACAGACCTACCAGGGAACATGAGATAAAAGTCAAAAGACCTACCAGGGAACATGAGATAAAAGTCATCAGACCTACCAGGGAACATGAGATAAAAGTCAACAGACCTACCAGGGAACATGAGATAAAAGTCAACAGACCTACCAAGGAACATGAGATAAAAGTCAACAGACCTACCAGGGAACATGAGATGAAAGTCATCAGACCTACCAAGGCAAATCCTAATTTAAGTAACGAAATTATAATTTCGTTTGAACCGTTTTTTTATCGATCGTTCAGAGCAACTATAGATGTACAGATAGTCAGAGCAACTATTGGCATATGTGTCATTCAGAGCAACTATTGGTCTATATGTTGTTAAGAGTAACTATTGGCCTATGTGTCGATCAGATCAACTATTGGCCTATGTGTCGTTCAGAGCAACTATTGGCCAATGTGTCATTCAGAGCAACTATTGATCTATGTGTCGTTCAGAGCAACTATTGGCCTATGTGTCTTTCAGAGCAACTATTGGACTATGTGTTGTTCAGAGCAACTATTAGCCTATGTGTTGATCAGAGCAACTATTGGCCTATGTGTTGTTCAGAGCAGCTATTGATCTATGTGTCGTTCAGAGTAACTATTGGTCTTCTGGTTCAATTTCAAGCGACTGTTGTTGTTGTCAGTCGGTACTCGACCATGACCACTTTAATCATCAGATTTGTACTAGTTCTGTCTGAGGGTGGGCAGATAACTAATGAGGCCGATTCTGGCACAAAATTTTACTGTGCAGTAGCTGCGGAGGAATGATGGGGCATCTCTGGGACCAGAGTCAGACGGGGCCTTCCTGGCATGTCTCTTGCTCTCTGCAGCCACTGCTCTGCTAAATTCATGTTGCATGGTGCTCCTGTGTAAAGTGGAACGGCGTGATGTTCGTTCCTTTGCTTTTTCCTTTCATGTGTCTGGGTTTATGTCAAACTCTTTCAGTGAGGCTTTTAGGTCGTCTTTAAAATGTTTCTTCTGCCCGCCAGCAGACCACTTTCTTTGTTCGGGCTAAAACTATTGGCTTATGGTCAGTCAGAGCAACTATTGGCTTACGGTCTGTCAGAGCAACTATTGGCTTATGGTCAGTCAGAGCAACTATTGGCTTATGGTCAGTCAGAGCAACTATTGGCTTATGGTCAGTCAGAGCAACTATTGGCTTATGGTCAGTCAAAGCAACTATTGGCTTATGGTCAGTCAGAGCAACTAAAGCTTATTGGTTATTCAGAGAAACTGTATGCCTATGTATGTTTACTTTGAAGTTTCCACAATAAAAATCTCCATTATAAACAGGGGGGGGGGGGGTTAGGGTCAGCTTGACATACAAGCAAAAAAGGCTAAAAGAAAAANCAACTATTGGCTTATGGTCAGTCAAAGCAACTATTGGCTTATGGTCAGTCAGAGCAACTAAAGCTTATTGGTTATTCAGAGAAACTGTATGCCTATGTATGTTTACTTTGAAGTTTCCACAATAAAAATCTCCATTATAAACAGGGGGGGGGGGGTTAGGGTCAGCTTGACATACAAGCAAACAGAGCTAAAAGAAAAATGTTGATGAAACATGTCAAGAAATTAATTTAGAATCTCTTGGAATCAATGGTCATGTATCAGATGATGGAGCAAACCAAAGAATTTATCAGGAGTCTATGGAAATTGATGTCAAAGCTGAAATGAATTAGCTTAAACAGACTTAAAAATATACATAACGGTTCGTTGGTTTATAGTGCTGAACTGAGCTGCATATGAGAAGAGTTGACATCATTAGTAAGTTAGGCAGGTCTAGGCTAAATGAGACAAAAACAGGGTATTCGGTTTTACTTTGGTGTCCTTGGTCTTTTTTTTTATTTTTTTATTGGTCGTCATAACCCTTAATGGGCCTTATATTTAATATTAATAAAATACTAAGACCCAAACAGAGAAAGCAATACAGTGGACACAAATTGAGGGGAACAAGCCAAACAGAGATAGCAATACAGTGGACACAAATTGAGTGGAACAAGCCAAACAGAAAAAGCAATACAGTGGACACAAATTGAGGGGAACAAGCCAAACAGAGATAGCAATACAGTGGACACAAATTGAGGGGAACAAGCCAAACAGAGATAGCAATACAGTGGACACAAATTGAGGGGAACAAGCCAAACAGAGATAGCAATACAGTGGACACAAATTGAGGGGAACAAGCCAAACAGAGATAGCAATACAGTGGACACAAATTGAGGGGAACAAGCCAAACAGAGAAAGCAATACAGTGGACACAAATTGAGGGGAACAAGCCAAACAGAGATAGCAATACAGTGGACACAAATTGAGGGGAACAAGCCAAACAGAGATAGCAATACAGTGGACACAAATTGAGGGGAACAAGCCAAACAGAGATAGCAATACAGTGGACACAAATTGAGGGGAAACAACTTCAAAAAATTTCACCAAACACTCAAAATTTCACTCAAAACAAAGTTCTTCTGGGTGTGAACTTCCGTTTTTTGTTTGAAATTGTATTAAGTGGAAACAGCATTAAATATGTAAAGTATGGTAGGAAGGTCTGAGTCAAAGACATTTTTTAATGCAAAAAGCAGATTTTTGCAGTTAGAAAGAAGATTATTTCTTCTGCATGAAACAAGATATTTTATTTTTATTGTATTTTAAAATTTAAAACTTTAAAAGGGTTGATAAACATCAAGCCTAAATTTTATACAAATATAAAAAATATCATTTTTTTATACAATTAGGTCACCCCAATTCTACAGATGGAGTTTCTGAAGGGATTAATATGAAGCCAATCTACATTGCAGTTCCAGTGTTGGTCTTAGCCCTCATTGTGTCAGGCGTATCATTGATGTATTGTAGAAAGTGAGTTAAGAATCAAAGCATATCATTATCACACACATATAGATTGGACGACTGAGATCATAATAATTATACTAACTTTTTGAAAAAATTAAAAATTTTATTCACTGAGTTCAATTAAAAACAATTTGTTTTCCAGTATCTTATTATGAATTAATATATATATATAAATATATATATATATATCACAAAGATAACTATTTTTATATTTTACCTCCCTTGTTATTGTCCCTTGTTTTTACACTCAATCTTTCTCAGCTTTCAACATTTTTCTTTTCATGCTCACTGAAGTTAGAGGATTTTTATCTGTTGTGGATGGGGCATTGGTGAAAAATATCAAGGTTTTCCAAATTGCATAGGATGTTACTTCCTAGTCTGTTAATTGTTGATAATAGAAGCATATTTTCTGAAGTGCTGAGCTGTGCAAAACATGAGGTGGTTCTGTCTCATGTGGACCACGCTGAATAGTTACACATCCTCATCTGGATGTAATATCATAGATTCTTGTCATGAATATTTATAAAGCCCAAAATGAGCTTTTACAAATTTAAAGGAACTGACATAATGTTATTTTCATTGATGGACAGAAAGGTGCACAGCATCCGACAGTACAACATGTTACATACACAGGATGACTCTGATGCCATGTTAGATGACGATGAGGCACCACTGGACTTAAATGTAGATTTTGGCATCAGAGAGAGTTCAAGGGATGACAACATGTTGGAGAACACTGGTAAGGTGTTAGCACACTTTAGATTTGTAACATATTAAAAAATATAATACCGGTAGCACATCAGGGTTTTATTGTGTACACATAATGCAGTAGTAGCACATCAGGGTTTCATTGTGTACACTTAATGCAATAGTAGCACATCAGGGTTTTATTGTGTACACATAATGCAATAGTAGCACATCAAGGTTTTATTGTGTACACATAATGCAATAGTAGCACATCAGGGTTTTATTGTGTACACATAATGAATTAGTAGCACATCAGGGTTTTATTTTGTACACATAATGCAATAGTTTAGAGAATGGGGAAGTTTCTTTGACAGACCATTTTTCCCAACGACCATTTTGCAAAGGAAGAAAGGGAAATAATTTAAATACACTCATATTTGCCATGGTCACTGGTGTTAAGTTTGAAGGTACCTGTACTGTAATGAAACTAGACGGCGTATGTTTGAAGGTACCCGTACTGTAATGAAACTAGAAGGCATATGTTTGAAGGTACCCATACTGTAATTAAACTAGAAGGCGTAAGTTTGAAGGCACCTGTACTGTAATGAAACTAGAAGGCATATGTTTGAAGGTACCCATACTGTAATGAACTAGAAGGTGTATGTTTGAAGGTACCTGTACTGTAATGAAACTAGACGTCGTATGTTTGAAGGTACCTGTACTGTATAGAAACATCATGTTTTGGACCTTTTCAGTTATTTTTACAAATCCTTTAATAACCTGTTTCTTAGCCAACATATGGGTTATCAATAATCCTGTTTAGGTAAAACAACGAGGGCTCTACTGTACAGGTTGTCTCCAACTTATTGAACTGTTTCTATCAAAAGTTAACTAATTCTTGTCATGATATTTTTTTTTAAATGTGGCGTATATGTTTATCTCTGGAATCTTGAATGAGCTAAATCTATCAATATATTATTACATTGGACAATAGGTTGGATCTAATATTGTAAGCAGGTGTTAGTAAAGTTTTAGTTGAAAATTTAATTTACTGTTCTTAATTATCAATTTACTTTTTTTAAATCACATTATATCAATTACCAGCATTTAAAATATATATTTTGCTCCCCCTTTACTTAATTTATTATCAAGGTAACAAGTTAATTTTAGAGAAATGTCATACCGGGTAATTAAAATTTAAATCAATATAATTAGAAATTGGATTTATCTCAATCTTTAATGTTTTTTAATACAATATTAATATCATTATAGAATGAAATAGCTTGAAAAAAATTCACATTTAATTAAATAGTTTATAAATTTAAATCTATGATACCGGGCATTGTGAACCTTTTAAATGAAAAAAAATCATGAGGTTCAACAATTCAGTTATCATTTTCTGAAAGTGAGGACATCTGTATTTGAGGTTTCACAGAAGTTGATTCTTTTATAAAACTTCTACCATTTCTGTCTGCAGGAGGCAGCCATCTTGTTATGGTAACTGGAGGATCAACAGATCATTCTGTCAACTGCTAAACTGCAACAATATTAAGCCATATTGACCAGAATCTCCATATCAAACAATTTACTCAAATCACAAAATGAACTTGTCTTGAAATACAACCAGGGACCATTTCAGATGTTTTCTTCACTATAATTTTAGTATAATAATATTTATTTTATTTTAGGTAACTTAAGGTTGAAGTGATTTTTAGGATGTTTATATAATCTATTTTATTATACTTGATAAACAAATGATCAGTTTTTTTAAATTTGACCTTCATACTTCATGGCAATATATTAGGTTCTGTACATTCATTTCAGATGGCTAAAGACTGTAATATTTATTGTCTTTATTAATGCATTCCTGCCAACCGATAGGATCAAAAAAACTGTAAAAAAAACTGTACAACAGAATAAAAAACTGTACAACTGCATGAAAATTTATTTTTTTTTTAAATATGATTTATATTTTTTTTTAAACTAATTTTAATGATCAATTTGTTGAATGCAAGCCAAATTTGATTTCTGAATTATTTCTGAATCTGATAATCCATCAAGTGTCATTTTTTATTTTGCATTGTAAAATTGAGGTGATTGTGTCACCATCAAGTCTGTGGTGATTGATTCACCATCAAGTCTGTGGTGATTGTGTCACCATCAAGTCTGGTGATTGTGTCACCATCAAGTCTGTGGTGATTGTGTCACCATCAAGTCTGTGGTGATTGTCACTATCAAGTCTGTGGTGATTTTGTCACCATCAAGTCTTTGGTGATTGTGTCACCATCAAGTCTGTGGTGATTGTGTCACCATCAAGTCTGTGGTGATTGTGTCACCATCAAGTCTGTGGTGATTGTGTCACCATCAAGTCTGTTTCTACAATTGGTTTGGATTTGTTCAACCTTGAGAAAGATCTCTCACAGTCAGACTTGCTGTGAGGCAAGGTCAGCAATCATTTTATATTTGTGAGATTCAGAAACCTCAACTTGTTTTCAGTTCAGGCCCATCACACCAAGGCAATAGTTGGTCAATTTTGTTTAACCTCTGTAGTTGGTTCAGGCCCATCACACCAAGTAAATAGTTGGTCAATTTTGTTTAACCTCCGTAGTTGGTTCAGGCCCATCACACCAAGGCAATAGTTGGTCAATTTTATTTAACCTCTGTAGTTGGTTCAGGGCCATCACACCAAGGCAATAGTTGGTCAATTTTGTTTAACCTCTGTAGTTGGTTCAGGCCCATCACACCAAGCCAATAGTTGGTCAGTTTTGTTTAACCTCTGTAGTTGGTTCAGGCCCATCACACCAAGGCAATAGTTGGTCAATTTTGTTTAACCTCTGTAGTTGGTTCAGGCCCATCACACCAAGCCAATTTTGGTCAATTTTATTTAACCTCTTGTACTTGGAAAGCTTGATAAGAAACAGTTATCATACTCATCCTTCAAAATCTCTAGGTCAACATCATAAGCCAACGTGTTTGCCAACCTGCTGTATTTAGTGTTGTCTTGGATCCAGAACTTTGATGTCATTGAGCACTTTGATATCCTTGAGTACTCTGTTATCAAATGGAACTATTTTCAGCATTTTACCCAATGTTGCTGAATCAAAGTTTCTGATGTCTTTAAAAAGCACAGTTGTAAGATCTGGATGTATATCTGAAACTTCAATAAGAGTCTTATTTGAGAGGCCAGTGGCAAGTCTATTATCCTTCATTTATTATCCTTTATCATCATGCTTCAGATCATGATCCATGAAGTTCAATAGCCCCAGATCTTGAATCTCCATTATAATAAAATGATATGCTTCATCTCCATAAAATGTACGGCCAACTGCTTGAGCACACAATCCATTTGATCCAAAAGGACACCTCCATAGCTGAGGCTCATCATTCTAATCTATAGTGTTAAACTCATTCAATAGAGATTAAACAAACGGGAGGCATTGTAAAGTCCTCTAAGTTGTCACTTAGGGAGCTGAAATAAATTCTTGATTTTGCCAGGTTTTTCTATATTATTGTGTGGCTCTCAAAATATGAAAAAAAGAGCTGTATATTGGTTCAAAATTCTGTTAGAGTCTGACAGTGCTTTAATGGTCTAAGAGTAAGAGCCTGAAGCAAGCACTTGTCTTTTTTGCAAAATACATATGATGAGCTGACTGATGAAATATCTATTATTCCAGGGTATTCGGTCAGCCACTATTTTTTAACTTCCCTCAGTGCTTGTCTAATTCCAGCTTTTTTTTTTTTTAATTAGGTTCACCCATTTAATTGGAAGTTTCCAGTTGGAGTAAAAATAATAATTGACAATTCTCAGATTTGGGCTCTATTACAGTGGAAAAAAAACCTAAGTCCCTTTAGCTTTAGAAAGTGTTGACAAATTAAATTAGCTCTAAGCCTAACATGCCATAATAAATAATGTATATGCATAAAAGGCATGGATATATTGTTCTCAGATTGTTAGTGATAAAATGTATTTAATTATTTTGTAGAAACTTTTAAAAGTTGACCCTGCAAATCATGTTAAGTTTTTGTTTGGGGTAGTATTACACAAATGGACTTGTTATTTAGTACTACCGTACACAAAGCTATTACCATTTTTACCGCACAATGCTGTCTATTAAAGAATTTATCAATCATTGAATAATTCGGTATATCACATAGATATTGGTCAACTAGCCTGATATTGACATTTCACTGTGTCGTGTGCAAATCTAATTTTTTTTTAATACTTTTGACTAAATCCAGTTTTTAAAAAAATGTACAAAGTAAGGCTGGCATGTTAATGGGTTTAGACCACTTCACTACTTCTTAGTTTCAATTTAAATAGGTACAGTACCTGAATTTTTATAGTTTTTTAAATATTATTTTAGAGCTATTTTGTGCTGCAATTAATTTTCAAGATTAAATGCTTATGTTGATGCTATAATTTGCATTGCTTTTTTGTCTAAGGTTTCAAAATCAGAATGAATATAAAATATAATTTATTTATTTTTTTGCATATATTTTTTACCTATTATTGTTATTACCGTATCTTGAATGTTGAATTCTGTTAATCTCAACTTGTATAATCATGTGTATTTATAATGTATGGTAGTCGGTTACCGAAAATTTGTTTGAAAGAAATTTGACGGACAGAAATTTTGCCTAATTCTTGTTTCAGTTCGCACGATCTAATTTTGTGTCCAATTTCTTTTTTGAATGCACTATACTATATAGTAAACAAAAATAATGCGTTTACAAAGAAACTGTCACACATTAAAATTCCCTAGCTAGCTAGATTTGGTTCATTAAGAAATTCATAAATTATGTCGACAAAATATGGTAAGCTTGGGTTGGAAAAAGTTTGACAAGTTGACAAGGGGGAGGAGAGTCAAAGTAAATTGAAGTCAACAATAAAAATCATGAGTAGATTTTTCCATCCATCCATCCATCCCTGTAGCTCTACCGCCCATGTAGGGCTTTAGCCAGCCTCACCACTTCCTTCCATCCAGACCTAATGGTGCTTTTCTTTTCCATGCTTGGATTCCCAGCTGCTGTAGATCCTTTTCTTCATCATCCATCCAAGCCTAGTTATCCAATATTTGTTAATTTCAGTGATAATAATTTCAAATAGTCAGAACATCACAGATCATGTGTTCGTGGGCATAAGACATTATCATCTGTTTCTCAACGACTAAGAAGATGTGACTAGTGTGGTGAGTTGCTGCCAAAATACAGAAAGTTAAGAAAGAGTGGGGTAAACTATTGCTCACATAAAAATGATATTATAATTATAATAAATGGTAGGACTTGACAAGTATTATTTCAACAGGTGTTCAATAGTTATACCAATGATAAATTCATTAGTCGCTTCCAGTATTCGCTATTACAAAAATGGATCCTAACAATAAACTTACTAACAATAATAATATTTAGACCTAGTGCCTAATAGAACTCATCAATTCTTTGATTAATTCTGCAGTATATGCTTACTTAAAACGGACTCAAATTACAGATTCTAATCCTTTAAAAGGAGTGATGTATTTGTTGTTCCTCACCAATTATTATATTTTTTAGCATTGAAAAATATCTGAATCTGTATTTATTTTTTATATTACTAATATTACTGTTATTGTACTGGTATCAATTTATAACCATTTTTTCACATAACTTATTAATGGGTTCCTTGAAAGTTTGAGGGTTGTTGACATTGAAAGAGGGGAGGGAAGGTGCAAAAATTACCTAAATTGTTGACATAATTAAAGAACAACCCTTTAGGAAGACTCCAGTTACAGTTAAACTGACGAACTTTACTGTATATATATTTATTAGAAATAGAAGGGCAAACAAGTGTGCACGTTTTGTTAATACTCTACCGGTACCAACAATTTTGTTAATTGTTTTCATCAATTTTTGTATATTACTCACCTGTGATTATTTTTGCCTAGACTGGCTAGACCTATGTTCACATAGATTTGAAAGCTTTATTCTCTATTCATTATAAATTATAATATAAAATTATAATTATTCATAATTTACTGTTTTAATTTTACCTTATTAATACTATTAAAAAACACTTCCACTGAAAGACTTTTAAAATCACCACAGATCTTTCATTTCCTGGATTCATAATTAATTTGGTTGGTATTATACAATGTTGTTTAAGTGATACAACAGAATGAGTTTATACCAGTGGTTCACAACCTTTTTGACTTTGGAGCCATTCTTAGAATCAATTCATGGTACAAGTTATTAATGTTTAGGTGTTTCCTGGGGCAGCAGCGGAACACCTGAGAAATACAAGCAGAGTCCAGTTGAGAACCACTGGTTTAGATAATTACCCAAACTTATTAAAATAAATTTAAACATTTCCTTTTTTTAGTACTGTAATTACTGTAATCACTAAATATTAAGATGTATTTTAGAATTCTTAATTTTCATTTAAAAATAACAAATCTCACCAATTATTTCTGCTATCATACTTTAAAAGATCAAAATTTCACAAATAAACATCATGTATTTTATTTACTGTATTTAAATAATAATTAAATTAATTAATATTATTTATCAATTTTAGTTTTGATACAGGTACCCGGTACCATAAGTGATGACAAAATTCTGCAATATTATACTGTTTTGTTTTATCTAAGAAATTTTCTAATATAGTAAGCATTCTAGTTTGAGAGAATTGATAAGCCATATGGAATCGTCCATTCAAATAAACCTATTAATAAACCCAATACAATTTAATGTTTCACTATTCTTCATTAAATTTTGGTGACACACGGGTTAAGCTATAGTACCATACCAGTAAGATATACCAGGGGGAACTATGATAGCTAAAGAAATTGTGTTTTCTTTTTTTTTTAATGCATTTTTATATAAAATAAAAGCTTATGTTTATAAAATGCTATACAATTTTTTTATTTCATTGATGAAACTGAAACCAAACTAATTTCAAATTGCAATAATTACTAACCCGAGCTTTAGCTCTTTTCGAACTAAAGCTATTACCAAAACCTCTAAAAGAGTGTTTGATGCCCTTCTCTGATTTGCTGTCCATCAATTATGAAACAATATAAATATAAAACCAACAAAATTAAAGGGTATAAAGTATAAATTGAAATTTGTTTTGAATCTGTGACTGTGATTAGCTCATTTATTTGGTATTGCTACCGTACCTGTTAAGATACAATATATGTTGCTATTTCAGAACGTATTTGACTACCTGGTACTGTAACTTTGGTACAACATCCAGGCATAACTAAAACTTTCTCATTGTTGACTGTAACTGTTTTAAAATGCTGGTAATCACTGGTATTACATTTTCAATGTGATCATCTGTGACCAAGACTACTATTAAAAAAATAATATGTTAAATAATGTACCAGGTTCATCCAAGTCAGTGTTTCCCATTCCCAACCTTTTCTATAGGTACCAGGTATTCAACACCACCCTATTTGACTAGTCTCACACCCTAGATAAGTAACAAAGCTTTTTTAAATAATGGGCTTCTAATTTACTATTGTACTGCAAAGAGAACTGTCAACTTAGAAAATAAACTTTTCACTTATTACTCAAGTAATTACTTATTATTCAAGTATGATAAAGGAATATGTTAATGAAGAAAAATATTTGGATATTTTAATTTTATACAAACTTTCAAGACAAGTTACCTGTACTTTTAATTTAAAACAGTGAAATTGAAATGAAATTCCACCTCCCACACCTTGGTAAACCCCAACTTGAGGAAGTTATTCATACCCCATACTGGTATATGAAGAAATTAATTTTTGTATCAATGTTGGCTGTTGGATTATGATCAATTTTCACATACCGGTTGGTATCTCATGTTGTAATTAAACATGGGGTAAGGTATGATCTTTGAATTGTTGCCATTTTTCACTCATGTTAAATAATATTTGACATTTTCTCATAAATTCAAGTTCACAAGTATAATTTTAATTTAAGCTATTTTGGATTAAACAAACTGGCATATATTTATTTAGTGTTGTTTCTCATTCTCAGTGTCATTTGAGACATGTCATTTCTTAGTTTGTATAGTTATACAGTACTGGTACTACAGCAGTGGTTCTCAACCTTTCTAATGTTGCGACCCCTTTATAATTTATACAGTTCCTCATGTTGTGGCGACCCCCAAACATAAAATGATTTTCTTTGCTACTTCATAGCTGTAATTTTGCTTCTGTTATGAATCGTAATGAAATATATATGATATGCAGGTTGTATTTTCATTGTTACAAATTGAACTTAATTGAAGTTAAAGCATAGTGATTAATCACCAAAAAAAAACAATAGGGAATTATATATTGTGAAATATTTATTTCTAATTACAAATAAATGAGATTTTGTCTTGAACTTGAAGCATAGTTTAGCATAGGTAAGTCTTAATATACAGTAACAATAGTAAACTATATTGATACATTTTTCGACAGTATGTGTAAAGAGTCAACGTCAGTGCGAAGGTTGAGATTGCTTCTTTCTAACTTACAGATCAGAAATGCTCGGGGCAGTCTTTGCAAGAGCACAACGAAGATTATCATCCACAACAAGTCTACATTTAGACTTTATCACCAACAAGCTGGAAAACCCTGTTTCACAAAGATATGTTGTTGGAAATGGAAGAAGAGGGCGCAACACAGTCTCAGACAGAACAGGAAATCACTACAAACACTTATCCAGAATTTTGTAACTGGCATTGTAGTAAATTGTAGAGAAATCAGCTCTCACTGCATCGCTGCTAATAAGTTCAATGAACTCCTCTTGTGTTGACTCAGGAAGATCTTCAACATTGACAGTGAATGGACTTCTGGCACTTGCAAATTGGGTGTTAGGTAGATTTGGAAAATAAGATGAAATTTCGTCTGCAAGCACGTGCAAGTATTCCCTCAGAGGATTTATCATCGTAATCCTTTTTTTCTGGTTCAATCTGATGTTACTCAATAAAACAACAGATAAGATAGACATGTAAATTTTATTTTCATCTAATTATTTATTTATCTTTTTTGTATGTGCAAAAGCTGAAAATTTATTTGGAATTATCGCATCTTTTCAAAAAAATCTAGGCATGTTGCATTTGCAAGATGGCAAAGATGTCAACTAAGTTAGCTTTTTTCTGCAGTTCAATTTTATCACTAAAGAGTGCTTTAAACTGTGATCTTGCTTTCTGTTTGAAAAAGTGTTTTGCGTTCACCACGAAGCTCAAAAACACGTTTTCAAACTTTTCCTTTCGACAACCATCTCACTTCAGTGTGAAATAGCAGAGCATTGTTCTGCGCATCAACTCGTTGCAAAGTTGCGAAAACAGTTGACTGTTTATAAAGTGATCGCCGTTACACAATTGACAGAACTTTTGACGCTTTTCATTACTTCTTGTAACTCTTGTGGCAGTGTCTTCGTTGCTAATATTTGCTGGTGAATCAATCAGTGTGTTCCGATGACATTAAGTGACTCATTCAGTACCAAACGTTAAAATCCAGATCGACATCCTAGCCTAGTTGGATCACCATCTGTGCAAACCCCACAAACCTTTTCCCCAAGTGATCTTTCATAAATAAACCGTGTCGAATACATCATGTGCAGTAGTTGCCGTTTTTTCAAGAGGTTTTCAAAAAAGAAACTTATCTTTAAAGTTGCCATCATTAATATTCCTCATGTAAACTAGTAACTGTGAACAGTTTGCAACGTCTGTAGATTCATTAAGCTGGATACTAAATATTGGGAGTGGAGGAGATTTAATTTTCTGGAATACCTGATAAAGATAAGTCAACATACATGTCATCTATTCTTCTGTAGACAGTGTCGTTAGATAAGGAAATTACACTCAATTTCGTAACAAATTCGTCTCCGAACATAACGTGCACAATGTCTTTGGCCGCTGGCAAGAGTAACTCCTCAGCAATTGTTTGAGGTGCCATAGCTCTGGCGATTCTGAGTGCCACCAAATATGAAGATTTATCGGCTGCTACGTTTTGTTTGTGGTACTTGCCACCAGTGTCAAGTCTGGCTTTCTGTAGTCCATCAGCCTTATTTCTAAAATAGTTGGTATCCTTGCCGGCAAAGCTGGGATGCTTGCTATCAAAATGGCGTTTTAGTTTGTTCATAGATATTCGGCTCATAGAACTTCACAGCAAATAACACAATGCGGTTGAAAACAATGCAAACACAGATATATTCATACGAGCATACTTTTTATTTTCCGTTTTATTTATTTGATTTCATTACTATTTTATCAGTCAATCATTGATTTTTAACAATTTTTATCAGAGACGTAATTTAGTAAGCCGGCATGCTGAGCTTACTCTCATACAGACACTGTAGTACTGATTGCAGACCTGTTTACCCCCAAACTCCTAAAATCGTACAATATGGTCTCAAAATCGTACAATGCAGTATTTTGATAGTAAATAAATAAAAATACATTATATATAATGTATACAATAACTACTCCTATAGCGTGTTCAGTGGAATCGAGCTGAGCTGGCGTCAAAATATGGAACTGTAAGTAAACAGTAGATGACTGACGTTAACGGCAAACTGCGGTCACTTTGTTTAGCAGACGTGTATCGGCTAATACATATTAAAACTTGACGTCAGATAAGCATAAAATAAAATGTATTAAATTAAGAATGAATTACCAGTTAACAAATTGGAACCCCCACCTTTTTTGTGTGTGCCGTACAGTGAGCTTTAAAACACCAGCCCAGAACCCCCCCCCCAACCCCCCATAAACTTAACAAAATCCATTGTATATTATGATGTTACAGTAAACAAAATGTGACACGGGTTTTCACTACTGGTGATTCAGCCCAGTGGTTCCCAGAATAAACGCCACATCGCCTTGGGTGCTCGTTGCCCTCGGTGGCTGCGGCTTCCTCATCGGGGCGTTGCGAAATATTTTTAAGAATTCATTATTTTATTTTCACTTTTAAACCAATGTGACAACTTTCGGTCGTGGTGCAAACAGTAACTCACTAAGCAATTGCTGTTTGCATTTCCCGATGGCGCTCAGTGACCTACATACACGTTATATTTATTTTTATCCAACCTTTATTTTATTTGTGTATTTACAACTTTCGGTCGTGGTGCAAACAGTAACTCACTAAGCAATTGCTGTTTGCATTTCCCGATGGCGCTCAGTGACCTACATACACGTTATATTTATTTTTATCCAACCTTTATTTTATTTGTGTATTCGCTATTTCGAATTGTACATGATAGAATTCAACACAGGGAGCCTGGTGAAAACGTAGTGTGGCATAGGCGCAGGGAAACGAAAATTTTAGAACCACTGGCGTAGCCCACCGAATTATACGTAACACGTGGCCTTACCATTCGGTGGACTAAACATTACTGTAATTTCTCTAATACTGAGTTTAGGTATAGCTAGCGAGTTCATTTGTGAAAATACATCTTGACAACATCACGACGGTAATTCCTGCAAACTAGAGGCTGACCGAATTTCGGCTTCGGCGCCGAAAGTGGCCATTTTATCACTTTCGGCCAAGTTTCGGTTTCGGCCGAATCTGTAAATTTAACTTTCGGCTTAATTTCGGTTTCGGCCGAAAGAGAAAAGTTAACTTTCGGTTTTTCTTCGGTTTCGGCCGAAATTGACTTAGACTTTCGGCCATCCGGCCGAAATTTACTCAGGTTTTCGGTCATTTAATACTAAGCGAAAGCGATATTTTACAACAAACTAAGCGACATTT
>CAXITT010000099.1:1480345-1510048 GCA_964033795.1 Lymnaea stagnalis | reverse complement strand
AAAAAATTGAGCCGTCGTTTGATTTTTTTTCCGTTTAAAAAGGGGTGGGAGTGGGGGGCAGTATTAGTAGTGATACCAAACTGTGGTATTACGATCGCTGAGGGTAAAGAGCTGCTTTGCCAGTTCTACCAATATTTTTTTTAAATGCCGCTGACTAGCTCTGATAAAATACGTCCACATCCAACGTTCCAGTGCAGTAACAGTGGGATCATGTATTTTATTTTAAAACCATATCGTCTCTAGTTTTCCCCATTTTCACAATCGCCGCGGTTCAAGGGAACAAAACTACGTCACACGGTGTGTAGCAGTCAAAGGGGATGGCAGTGAATAGTATAAATATTACCGGTGACGCAGCTAACTAGGTCAGTGTGACACACAAAGCATCAGTATGGCAATCATCACCATCAATACGATACGCTGCGGTGATATTTTTATAACCTTTGACACTCCGACCAACCCCCCACCCATGTGTCCCGTATGCCGCAGCTCTCCTTCATTAACAACCCCCACCTCCCCTTTCAGTGCGCACATAATATAATGAAGGATGGCCCCAACTTTAAAAAAAATTACAACCAATCGTTTTTCTCGTTTCATTCACTGCCAGATTTTTATTGGAAAAGGCTAAAACTTCAACAAACGAATTTTAATCGGAAAATTATTTTTTTTTCACCGGCTCTCTGAAAATCGTAGTTTTGGCGGGTCTCGGCGTACAATCGTAAAAGACATCTCAAAATCGTACATTGTACGCCAAAATCGTAAGAGTAAACAGGTCTGTGATTGCAGACGAAGGCTACTAAAATTTAATCCTGAACCGATATATTTTTTTTTGCCTTAAAATTTTCATTTTAAGCTTATCTTCTTAGATCATAATATTATCATTTATTGTTCCGTGTAATTTCAGCATCGGGCATTTGACCTATATTTTTTAATTTATTTATGGTTAACTTACTTGCCATTGGTTAATTAAGCTTATCACTGTGATACTTAGGGAGGTCACTTTGATTTTTTTCTTCTCTACATTTTCACTGGACTTGCCTGATTCTTCCAAAGTATGCACTATTAATAATCCGCGATTACCCGTTAACTAAGCTGATTTGTGCAGTAGTTTTCACTGTCGGTTTAAACTTTATTACAGGCTGAATGGTTAAAGTTTTTTTTAGCGGGACCAAAATCAATCGGTTTCTAAGACCATCGGCATCGGAAATGTGCGTTTTCCAATGGTCTTAGGCGACCCCCAAAGGGGTCGCGTCCCACAGGTTGAGAACCGCTGTACTACACTAATCAGAAATGGAAATATTGGTACCAGTATTCAGTATATACATTTAGATCAGAATTTAAACTTTAAAATTATATTTGTATAGTTCTATGCATTTGTTTATGATAATAAGTGTAAATTTGAGGATATTTCCAATTCATTTAAACTCAATGATTACAGTACCTAGTAACTATACCTAATAACTATGTTTAATTAAATTATTAATATAATTACAATTAATTAGTGGCAGTAGTTGTACAGTAACAGTAAACAAAACTATAATACTATAAATTATAACTATAGATATGAGACCCAGATCTTAAAGTATTACAAGTACGGGTTCTCAGACATATATAGCATGACCTATGGGTTGAATTTTCCCGCAGCTTTAGTAAAATGTTTCCCTTTTATATTTTCCTTTTTTTTTCTTTAAA
The DNA here is from genome assembly GCA_964033795.1 of Lymnaea stagnalis. Lineage (NCBI taxonomy): Eukaryota > Metazoa > Mollusca > Gastropoda > Lymnaeidae > Lymnaea > Lymnaea stagnalis. The sequence goes on along the minus strand of CAXITT010000099.1, from coordinate 1,508,359 downwards.
GAGTTCTTTTTTTAAAGAGGCTAATCATATCTTTCCAAAAATGAATTTTGGTTACTGTTGGTCTCTTTAGCTTCAAATACTATGAAATGGGGTGACTTTTCCTTTTAAACAATTATACTTATATTTTCTGTATATATATTGAGAAAATTATTAGCTTTCCCTAAATTTTCAAACTATTACTATTACCCATTCTGCTAATAATGAAAATTGAAGCAGAGGTGCTGCTTTATGTAGTTTTACCTTCCTTACCTAGCCAAACCAAAAGATTATTTTGAACATATTTATAAAGATTTTCCTCCAAGCATTCTTCAATTATGGGCATTTATATACTTCCAAACAATTTGTTCAACACCATTTATGTAATAACATTGCTTATCTGTATTGCACTTTTAACAAAAAAAATTTGAGAACAAAAGGGGAATTTAAATTTAATATTTTAATCAGGTTCAATGAAGTTAACTTTCCATGGTCTCTTCTGTATACTTTCCCTTCTCAGCCATTGCCTTTGCCCGACTCATGGCCTTCCTTTCCAAAATCTTCTTACGATCTTTATCCAGCTTTAACTTCACAATAACAGTCTGTAACGAAGAATGACAGAAGAAAACTTTAATGATGGGTACAACTAAGAAAAAACCAATTCAGGTTAAACAAAAAAAGTTGTGTTGTTAGATCGGTAAGGCATAAGTCCATTGTTAAGTCTTAGCACCATTTACCTAACATATAATGTACCCTTATTTACACTGACACACTGCCCAGAAGGACAGATATCAAACCAAAAGGGTTAACCATTACATTAAATAAAAGAAACAAATTACAGTATTTTCATAAAACTATATTTGAAATGTACATCAGAAAATAAAGGTAACCTCACAGGATACTGCTGTAAAGGGGATTTTTACAGAGATGTGAGCTCACGGGACTAAAACTAGGCGATGCAGTGTGCGTAGTGCAGAAGACAGAGACAAATGGAGGAGGATAGTTCACAGGTCATCTGTGGCGCCTTAACGGTCCAAGGGCTAAGGGACATGATGATGAGCTCACTTAATTCACAGGAACATTAATTGTAAATTGAAATAATGTACGTTTCAGCTTTGAATTTAGCTAAGGTTAATAATGTGATAAATACTCATATGGCCTTCTATAGTTAACCATGACATTGGTCCAGTTACAAAGGATTTCTAAAGAGAAGACATAACTATAATGCCTAAACAAAAATTTTAATTAACCGTTAAAAAGAGCAGAAACAATGATGCAATTGTACTACTGGTATATAAGTCAACCGAGTCCCCTCTTATCATACTAAGTCTAAACAAAGATGAAGCAAATGAGAACTGGACAGTAGTGGCTGAAAAATAACATTAAAACCATTACCGATAATGGATTAGATGCATTAAAAATGGGCTCTATTGAAATTAACCAATGCACTGATCAAAGTAAGTTGGTCAGCCTTTTATGTTTGAAATTAGAAAATCTTAAAATGCAATGGGCATATAAAATCTGTTAACCTTTTGATGGAGAAATTGGCAGTCAATGCAAAAAGTCATTATTACTCAGAAAGTCTTTTGTTTTGCAAAGTGCTAATTTTAGACTTATGAGAATCAGCATCAAGTTTATAGAAAAGTTGGTACGATCACATGTATGTTACCAGTACTAATTTAATATGCAAAAAAAAATCATGATTTCTGATCAAAAGTTTGTGTTGTTAGATCGGTAAGGCATAAGTCCATTGTTAAGTCTTAGCACCATTTACCTAACATATAATGTACCCTCATTTACACTAACACACTGCCCAGATGGACAGATATCAAACCAAAAGGGATAAAAAATAACATTAAATATTGAAAAATCTTAAAGGTAAAAGGATCTGCATGATTTAAAGAAACAACAGTGAATTCTAGTTTTAAAAAAGTGGTGCTGGATTTTATTGCTACAGTCCATGCCAAAATATTTACCCTCATTTACAAAACCGAGATGAGCAGTTGTAAAACTAAAAGACAGAAAACTATGGCTATGGATTAAATAAAATTAATTAGAAACATAATGGTTTAACATTTAAATTTTCTTGAAATAGAAGTTTCAGAAAATCGCACAAACCTTTCGCCTGAAAATACCTCTAACTTGAGTACCCACGCCCATTATGAAAGCCTATAATCATTTTACATTTATAAGGTTGAATGCCTAGTTTATATCTTTATAACAAAAGATAAAAAACATACCTTTGATGGGTGGATGCCAACATGAACAGTGGCACCATTAGCCTTTTCTCTTTGGATGCGTTCAATATATACCACAAACTTTTTCCTGTACACCTGGACTACTTTTCCCATCTGCTGTCCTTTGTAATGACCTCTAACAACCTAAAGAAATAGAGAATAGAAAACTTATAGAAATACAAAAAATTGACAACTGTACTAAAATTATTTTAAATAGGAAATAGGTACTGCAGATAATCTATCCTTTTTCTGTTACAAAAATACTTTACTCTTACTTTATTTTTTTAATAAATAAAAATTATATTCTGTATTAATCTCAATTTTCTTGCTTTGTAATGCATTTAAACACATTGGAAAGTTCTTAGGACCAGGTACACTATTTCAAACGCAATGACCATATCACAAAAACTACTAAAATATTATCCATCCATTTCATTTTAGTAAACAGTAGGCATCTTCGGCTGAGTTTCTGTGTAGGATTTTCTCCTTTTTTTGTACATTAATATTTCATTAGGGGATTAATTTTAATAATTGAACAGAGGCTAATTTGTTATGCTGCAGATTGAATGGTTATACATTATTCTGAACTGATAACTTTGGGATTTTATTTCATGTAATCCATGAAACTGTAATATTGGGTTTTCATTATTTAAAAATATTTTGTATTGTTTTTCTTTATTATTTTTACACTTTTCTAACCATAGTGTGAAACTAGCTTGTGTTTTAGTTGAGGGGAGTGAGACCACAGGTCATCGACACTTCTTGCTGCATATCTAGAGGGATACAATAAAGTTGCTATGTTCGCCATAAAATTAAGCTATCCATAAAATTAAGCTCCTGTCGAAAAACTATTGTTTTTTGTTATTAACTAAAACAGCAAATTCACTCTATACATTTTCCTGGACAAGGGAAGCTACTCCCATTGTCAAACCATTTATATATATATTATATATCAAAGTGATTATTGGCACAGCTGTGCACATAACGCTCTGCATTTTTAGAAGATTTCGATCAGCCGATAACGCTCAGCATTATTCGCAGAGCCGTGCGGATAACGCTTCCCTATATTATATAATTTATTAAAAACATTTTGTACCGGTATTCAGAATTTGAAAATTTTTCGGAAAATTGTAATATTACTGGTACAATACCAAAGAAACAAAAATTAACTAATGGCATTTCATACACTTGTTTCTTACATTTCATCCAATTTTAAGGGGTGCTAAAGTTTGTTTTAGGCTGTCATGGTAAATGCTACAGCATTGTCCAGCATGCAAAAAGCAGCCTTTTGTCCTTCCGCTGGGCATTTGTGTGACTACCATCACACACTGATAGCATCAACATTTTCTGCCCGGTATTGTATAGACTAGGGGTGTGCCGGACCCCGGTCCGGAATCCGGTTCCGCCGGATTTTGCACTATCCGGTGAAATCCGGTTCCGCCGGATTTACATGTATCCGGAACAACCGGATTCCGGAATATACCGGATTTCGGAATTTGCCAGATTTTGTGACTCACCGGATCATAATCTGAAATAAAAGTAATTCTCTTTCCCGAATTTCACACGATCACGATACATTAATCGATTGTTTCGAGCGTTGAGCTCGTTTAATGTTTAATATTCCGTACATACCAGAGGCTAGAGTCAGCACAGCTAATAGTGGCCAATAGTGTAGGGACTTTGATAAGAAAATTTAAACTTTTTGTAAAAATAAACCAATGGCATAGTTGAAAAGATGTAATTTTTTAAAGAATTATAACACCAAAATCATATTTTTAGCTGTTGTAGTTTTAAAGTTATGAATTTTTAAAGTACGACTTGGTTTGTCATTTTTTAACATGGACTGCATCTCCACATTCTGTGATCTCATTCCACCAATCCCGTCATGCGCAATGACTATATAGTTTATATAAGGCAACGCATTCCCTGCCTTATCACTAAAATACTGTTTAGACTTAGTTTAAACTTTCAACTTTGGCACATGAATAATTAATTAAAGCTTTCCCTGACCAATGGTTTAATAGTTTTTGCACACGGCAAACTCTTATGAATGAAACTCTGAGGTAGTACTACGATACAGTTATGCAAGTGGCTGTGAATGGTTGCCAATGACAACGTGTTGCACACGGTAAATTCTGATCATTTATAATATGGATTCTACCGGGTTGTTAAAGCTCAAATTAAAACATTCCAGTTTAAATGTCTTTAAATGCATTCTGAAACACAAGTTATCAATTATTTTGATGTAAATAGTGATAATAAATTAATATTTCCTAAGTATCGTCAACTTCCGCCATTAAAAAGGGGGGCGTGGCCAACCCCATGGCGAAATTAGGTTGAGCGAGCTGCATAACCTGCTGCGAACGCGTAGAAACATGGCGTCTCTCGTAAGACACTTATCCAAATGGAACGGAACTCAAATATATATCGAAAGTACTAATTTAATAATAAATAGACACACACATCGGAAAATTAAAAACTCGGATTTTTTGGCGCCGATTGCGAATTCCCATACACAAAAAGTAGTAGTCCACCTTGACTTACCGAAGTATCTACCAATAGTACCAAAATCCGGAATCCGGGAGAAACCGGAATCCGGATCCGGCGGATTTCGCATAAGAAAATCTGGATCCGGTTGGAAAAAACGGATCCGGCACACCCCTAGTATAGACAGTCTATGCTTGGGGCTGAATGGTCATGCAATGCCAGCAATATATGGCCTCTTAAGACAAAAAGTGCTTGATGAGGTAACTTTCATTTTTAAAATTTAGCAATTGTTGAGCAAGCTTTGCACAGAAAAATTGCACAGAACTTGAGGGGCACTTACTAAGAAGGGAATTCATCAGTAGTGGCAGTAGATAGCCATTGACGACTGATATCTGGATTAGATACTAAAAGTGATAACTCCAACACTTATGGCTTAGTCTTTCTACAGGATAATAAGACCGGTAACTAAAGGGGATTTCAGCTTGATTATGCTGTCTTTGGATTGAACCGATGTCTTCTCTGGGTTGGATTTAGTGGATCATATTGACCTGATGTTTATCTGTCCATGGCAGGCAACAAATAACCCCTTTTGCTGCATTTTGAAGTCACCTCTTTTTGTTTCACATTTTTTTCAGAAGCCAGCCTTTGCAGTTGGGCCTAATTGGGGCACAACAATGGTTATCACAGACAGTAGATCTGAAATGACGCACTTTCATTTAGTCACAGCTGCCAGGAATGAGTTAAGCACTTATTTTGTCTTTATAAATAAACTGCTTATATTTCCTAATTATATTACTTCATTTAGATTATGTCTCAATTACCTGAACTTCATCATCTTTTCTAATAGGCATACTTCGCACATTGTACTTAGCACGCAACTCCTTAGAAAGTGGAGCACTCATAATTTTCCTTCTAATGTGTGAAGGGGCATTAAAATGCCTGGCTCTATTCTTGCGTCTAGATCCAGAAACTGCTTTGTTGAACTTCATCTTGAAGGCCTGAAAAAAAAAGTTCAAATGGGATGATTAAATATCAATAGACTTAATACACTAAATCAGTCCGGCTCTAAAAATTATATGATTTAGATAAAACTTTAAATTTGCATTATCAGTAACAATACTGCAGTGCGAACATGTCTATTCGTTACCCTACTGACTGCCCAGTGGTTTCCAAATCAAGTTTCCTGCTAATAAGCGATTTCAAGAGAAATCATTACAAGATATGTGATAGACAGAAGATCGATTAATAATTTAACTTGAATTTTATTTCAAAATTAATTTGATAAGTTGTAGATTAAATTCGATTTTAAAAGAACAAATAATTCTTCTTACCTTTTTGTTTGGGCCAAGTAGTAAAGGACGGATATCCGGTTTTCTTGCTGAGATTTCGTACCAGTGCTGCCAGTCAGATTTGTCAAAATTCCCCAGGTTTGATCTGTAGGTTTCCCCAGATAATTAAAACAAAAAAAAAAATGATAAGAAAAAACATGCATTTGAGGCTATCGTTTCCCAAAAATTTATTTTTCTCGACTATTTTAAATCCTTTATATTATTTTTAACCTCAATTTTATTCATGTGAGGCTGGCTGGCAAATTCTTAGGTCGGCTAATTGACCCACTTCCGTCAACAAATTGAACTGAAATTTGGCACATGGACTCGTTGCGGACAACACATTCTTTCAAATTTTAAGCCCCAGCCATCCCCCCCACCCCCATCCCCCCCCCCCCAAAAAAAAAAAAAAAAAAAAAAAAAAGTGATTCTTTTTNTGCGCTAAAGAGATTATTTTTCTTAAAGAAATATCACAGTGCGTTTGATGCATAATATTTTCTTTTGTTTTTCTGAAATATTTGGTGAAATTAAACTGCGGTGTAAAAGTGAGTGGGTCATTATAATATTAATATAGCTCAGTGGCGTGAAAAATTGTGCGTTTGCGAGCCTCGAGAGGGGGGGGGGGGCCTCTAATTGGGATTCTTTTAAAGTGCGTTACTTGTATGCATGTTGTTTTTTTTTTCAAATTTTCACTCCCTCTCCACATTGCTTGATATTACATTTTATAAAGGATTTATAAGAAAACTTTGTATGGGTTGTTTAGATATACTTCTACTTCGTGGCTCACTGAAAGTTTCATTGCTTAGTCAGGCCTCTAGGTAATATATTATATATATATATATATATATATATATATATTAATAACCATAGGCCTACATTTTTTATATATTTCAACAATTGAAAACATAACATACTCTTACAAACATTCAAAGACGTCAAACAGAAACCTGGTGAATTAATTTAAATTAATCAAAATTGGGATACTTGTTTACTAGAAACTTTAGTTTTTATTATCGAATGTGTTCTTAACATTTGTCCCACATATGTCCCTTACATTGCTTAAATTGCAGGGTCATTTTTAAGGGTTTGGAGAGTTTTTCCATGACCCGGTATTTTAGCTTTCGCGGTCCGGTATCAGCTCCCGGCCAGAAACTTCGGAAACATCTTTCTAGACCATGTGAAAGAACGAGCAGATGTCCAGGCACGTAAGCCATATCAGAGTAGTGTCGATGTCGGGGGAAAAAACTGATGTTTTAAAAAAATTAAAAAAGGTCTGTTTCCCGATTCATCTAGGTTTTTTTTTTTAATTAGCCTATTTCGTTACGGGCACCAGGGTTGTAGTAAACAAACGCTGCGCCCGTGGCATTGCCTGAATTTATACGCCCTGTTCCCAGAAAGTATATTATTACACGTATTTTGTATGATGCTTGCGATTTTGGAACTCTTTCAAGTTGGCACTGAGGGCGTGTGCCCCGTTCGCCCCCCTTCACACGACCCTGATGACGCATCAACGAAAATGTTAAATCCCCTACTAAAATTGTATACGGGCTTTTAAGATCGTCAATAACGTCAACATAATTTATGTTTATGTTCAAATGGGTGCAAAGTAACATAACTGATTGTTAAATTAGGTAAAAATTATCTCCCAGTGTTAAAAATAAGATTGACTTACATGTAGTTTTGTACACCTTAACTTTTGTATACCAATTCACAAATTAAGTCAGCTTCATAAGTTCACATATTTTTGGCCATGACACCACTTTTTCCAAGAATTAAGTTATTTATTTTTATTATTTAACATTTTATTTCTAATTGAATAGTCAAGATTTGTTATTTCCAGATTCTATTATTTTTCAAGCTGTTTTGATCACGAAAAAAATAGTAGTCTTAATCGTTGTGGTGAAAAGAAAATGACAGCTTTTTATAAAAGATAGGAAACGTCATCACTTGCTTATGATTTAATAAAATTAAGTCTAGTATTTGTATGTTGAATACGTTTACTTTACTTTAGCTAAACGTACATGTAATATTTCCTTGCCCACTCCCTTTTTGTGTTGATTGTAGTTTCATATATTCGCTATTCAACATCACTTTCATAAAATCGCAAAGATCTTAAAAATTTATGAGGGGCAAGTTAAAAATAACTGACAAAAGTTGACTTTAGTCGTGATAAGAAAGGCATCGCATTTTTCATTTGGGGCGGGGGGGGGGGGTAGGGGGTAGGGGGGATAATATGTCACCACTAGTTCACTTCAGGGAACGTTCTGCCCTCTCTTAGTTCGAAAGACCTCAAGTTAAAAATAACTGACAAAAGTTGACTTTAGTCGTGATAAGAAAGGCATCGCATTTTTCATTTGGGGCGGGGGGGGGGGGTAGGGGGAAGGGGGGATAATATGTCACCACTAGTTCACTTCAGTGAACGTTCTGCCCTCTCTTAGTTCGAAAGACCATTTAAGTAAATCATGGTATTCGTGTTAGATGGCTACTAAGACCGATTCTAGCACGAATTTTAATTTACTTTTGCAGTAGGTGCAAGGGATGGATGGATCATGGAAGATCTCCATGGACAGAGTTTACCCAGGCTTTACTTGCTTATAACGCAAATCTTTCCACCTATCTTTGTTGTTTTTTCCCTCATATTTAAAAAAAATCCCCGCCTCCTATTTATAAAAAAAACAACAACAACAAAAAAAAAAAACAACAACAACAAAAAACAACACAAAAAAAAACAAAAACAAAACAACAACAATACTTTATCCAAACTTTAAATTTCCCAAGATTTCTTATGTTTTTTTTTTAAAAATATTATTCCCCAGTTCCCATGGTTGTCGTGAATTCCCCCCAGATCTGTGGAACTTTCCCGAGATTTGGTAGCTCTATTTTTACTAGTTAACTTTGTTCTTGATGATCGATTATTTCAATTAACCATATTTGTCTTTTGTTTGTTTGTTTTTCTTCTTTTTTTCTTGATTTAAGCGATAATCCCTTATTTTAGTGTGATTGATTATTTCTAATGAAATAAATTAACAACTTCATTGTTACCCCATTGAAATTCATTACAACACGTCTCGTTACTATAACATGTATTTCTGTTTTCTTATTGTTTTGTCGTGTATTTTCATTGGTTTTAAAGTTTCCTTTTTTGTTAATGTACTCTATTTAAAAAATCAGTCCTTCGATAAGTTTCTTTATCCATCTGAACCCTTAACAAACACTACAGTCTATCTGATAAATTCAGCTTATATGGAATGGATAATGATTTTCATTATTTCTGGCTATCCGTTCCCGGTTTTCATTTTATTCATTGTTTAATTAATTTATTTATTTAACCAAAAAATTCTATAAAATAAACACTGCAAATTTTATGTTACTTTTAAAAACACGTTTGAATAAATAACGGGCAAACCATTTCAACAGTTGGTTTAAAATATTTTAGTCTGTTGACCTTGGGTGGTCGTAATCAATTTTCACGCAAAGGGAGGGGGGGGGGTGGAGATTTCCTCAAGCGTGGACAAGGGGATCTTGTAAAGATTTTGTGTTAGCAGCACGTGTGCAAAGCGCCGGGGTGACCATCCCCCCCCCCCCCCAATCCACCCCTACCCCCAGACATTGGAACATTTTATACCGTGGTCAGTACGGGTCATGAAAGTTATGGTATCGTGTTTTATGCGAGAATTCAATATGAAAATTAGTCTTTAGTTGAAAAGTTATAACACATTATTGACTATTCAATAATAATATTGAAAACAAACTACTGCCTGGGTACTATTTTGTTTTGGACGTCCCTTATGAATAATCATTTAGTTAGTAAATTAATGAGTCAGCTTGGTGTTGTAAAATGTGCTCAATGGTTTTGTTTCGGCTACTACTACTTTCTAGTTAAATTTTCATGAAATTTTTAAGCAGCGATCTAAATCTAACGTTCTGAGTCATGCTTCCCCATAGTGGCCATAGCCAAAGATGAGAAAATGAAGAATTTCAAGTGGGTAACGAACATAATAATAATAACAGACGAGTCTGATTCATAAACAATAGTGTAAAGTTACTTATTATATGAAATATCATATTTTTATAAATAATTTAAAATTACTTCAATTTTGTTCGTGTAGGGTCCTTTCTTTCTTTCTTTGTGGTATAATATATTAATTTTGAAAGGCTAACTTACCCACTTCCCGTCATCCTATCGAGGTGACACTTTGCACATAGTGACATAGACTCGTTGCCGTGACTGTGTCACAGGGTGACAACACATTCTACAAATTTTCAGCCTCTCCGTCAAAAATCAGTTTTTGCTGTTTTTCAAGGGGAAGGGGAATGTTAATGATTTGTTCAATTGTTGCGTGTATTGGTGTGGAGATTAATCTGTGAAGCTGTTGCTACATGTTTTGTATTTGTGACGTATTTGGGTTTAAATTTATCTTTCGTCTATTAGGTTTTACATGCACTGTTTGATAAAAATAAAACCATTCCCATACCAAAAAATCAGTTGTTACAATCAATCACAATCACATAAATGAACGTAAAATTACATAAATGAAAAAAAAAAAATGAATATAAGCGATTTATACTAAGAAATTCGTTTTTAGAGGTTAAATTCTTTGTCTTAATTGTTCAATAAGAGTATTAGTATTAAATTATTAGGCATAGGTCATAGGTCGTCTTTGTGGAGTCATACTTTATGATAAAGTCATAGTCATAGGCATAGTGAAAAAATAATAGTAATAGTATGCATAGGTGTTTTACAAATTCCTCTACTTCCATAAGTCGTAGACTGAGTATCTCACTGACTCTGTTTTTCCTGAAGCTGTTATTCAGTGATAGTGTCATTAATGTTGAGTTTTCAGATAGCAGAATATTTATTTTGAAATTATCAGGATATTCACTATTCACAATCAATATCATGACAATGATTTCAGTTAGTCACAGGTTGCATGGATCTGTTGTAGCAAAATGGCTCTTAAGTCTTAAGTCTTAAGATTCACATGACATGACATAGAAATAGTAAGTGAAAAACTATATAACAATGATGAACGATAAAAAATTTAATTAAGAACACATTTATTTGATTCTTGACTTATTCTTTTGGTTTTTAAGCATGGTTTATTTTCTCCCACAAATTAGAGAATAAAACTAAATAGTATCAAACTCATGCAAATGCATCATTCATTATTGGATTATTCATGTGTATTTTAAGGCCGCATTGCTGCTTCATTTTTCAAATGGGTAATTTTGTATTTTATTTAAATAAATGTATTTAGCCAAAAAGTGGTGTAACTAGCAACACCATTCCCCCAACCGTTGCACAGATGCCAGTATATGGATGCAGCAAGGAACACTACCAGAACCAGAAATAATATTAAGCCTATATTTTATATAAAATGATATTAATTATAATTTATTTTATAATAATTTTATTGTCATTGGTTTAAACTTTTAATACTTATAACTTATACTGGTACCGGTACTTTAATTTTAATTAACTTAAAAAAATACTGGGATTGGGATTCATAACTGCAGTGCGGCACCTCCTGTCAATTTTAAAAGATTTCTAGCACACTGCTATCGCATTTAGATTTCAAAACATTAGTCTTGCACCACCCATGAGAAAAATGCTGATAAAATTGAAAATTAAGTATAAACTGGATTTAAACCGGATTTTCTGGGTCTTCCAGCACCCCTGAAACCACCTTCCTGGTTAAGAACCACTGCTTAAATAGCATCTGGGTAGGGCATAAGTGCCAGTGGTTCCCAAACTGAGCACCCTCTTCTTGACATCAGGCTTATCAGCATCTTACTGTATACTGTATTAGCTTTTCCAATGTACACTGGGACCTTGGAATCCGTAAGAAAAATTCCACTTAATTTTTACTCAATATCGAAAAGCTGCTTAAGCTTTGGAATCCGAATGTCCAGCATGTTGTTCATTTTTTTATTGTTTGTAAATATTCTCAGCGCTCTGGCTACTCGTAAGCTTTGTCTTTCACTTCCTTGTCAGAAACTTTACTGAAAGCCTTTCTTTTGATTTTCACTGCCAATTTTATGCTTTTTACCGCCTCTTTTATATTGTTTACATATATAATAAAAACTAGGTGTATTCAACATGGGCCTTAAATAGAGGAAAATAAGAGTAAGAGGAAATCTTTTGGAGATACATTTGAAGTTAGAAATATCTCATCACTAAGAATGAAAGCAGTACCCGGTACACATATAGCTGATCTCACTATGTTTGGGCATTATGGTAGCTAGGGTTAGTGACTACCTGGGTGTTGGGAGAATTTTTAACACCCCAAGGCCAAGAACGTTTATTAATATTTATATTTAATCACCGCACATGATTTTTTTGTGAGTCAATGGTGAAACGTCATCACACATCACATTTCTGAACTTAAATTCAGCTTAGATTCAAATATTCATAACATTTTTATGTACCGGTAATTTTTAAAAAGAGGAAAAGCTGATGCATACCGTATTAAAATAATGCAACAGGATTACCCTTTCCTAAAAATGTTTTTATGTAACTAGGATAAAATGTTTTTTGGATTTATCTGTGGCGCCAGGATTGCAGATCGGAAATTAAAGATCATTTGCATTTTCAGAGTCGGGAGTTTAGTGCTGCTTCAGCTTTTGGTTCATAATAGTAACTTTTTAATAATATATGTTGAGCTCCTGAGAGGCCCATGCACCTAGATATTTTTGAGATCCCTGGTAGATTCTTTAAAAATGCCACATAACTCATAATAACTGTACTGTTTAAGTGATTTAAATTAATTAAAACAGCATTACCCAAGTACTGTACGAGGTTGTAATGAAAGCAAAATACGAGGTCACGAAAAAAACCTTGCTGTTATAATGTTGGGTTTTGTTTTACCGACATGGATCCAGTCTGCTGATTCAGTATCCACCCTGCCCATTCAGTATCCACCCTGCCCATTCAGTATCCACCCTGCCCATTCAGTATCCACCCTGCCCATTCAGTATCCACCCTGCCCATTCAGTATCCAGTGAGAACAGAGCCTACTGAACTGAAAATGTTTTATTTGATAATTGGGTAAAGAAACTGCAGGACAAATGATTTCTTCATAAATAAATAGAAATAATTAAAGCTACTGTAACAAAAAATATAAAGTTTTAAAATTATTCTTAGAGCTGTAAGTTAGGTCTGGATTTACTCTTAAATTAAAAAGGCCAAAATTATTAAATATGTATCATGCAATAGATTGATGTGAAAATAAATTCTATTTTACCAGTGTCTCTTACTTATCTATTTCTTCAATAATTTAAAGGCATACTGGTATACGTTTCCAAGTTTTACGTAATTTCTGTATACTTTAAAAAAAATAAGAGCCTTAAAATTGTATGATGTTTGAGGGCTCAATAAGCCTAAATCATACCCAGTCAGCAGCGGAGTAAAACAAGGTTGTGTACTGGCACCAACGCTCTTATCCATTTTCTTCTCGATGCTCCTTCAATTTGCCTTCCAGAGACTGTGAAGATGGAGTGTAAATCCATACCAGATCTGATGGTAGGCTGTTCAATATCGCCCGCCTTTGGTCAAAGACCAAGGTAAAAAAGATACTAATTTGTGAACTGCTATTCGCTGATGATGCCGCCTTAACATCTCACACTGATGAAGGTCTTCAGTGACTAGTTAATCGTCTATCACACGCTTGTAAAGAGTTTGGACTGTCAATTAGTCTACAGAAACACATGTAATGATGCAAGAAGCACCGTCTCCTCTAAAAATTTATATAGAAGGCCATAATCAGTTGGTTGTTGAGCATTTAACATACTTTGGATCCAATATTTCTAGTTCTCTCTCTGTTGATGAAGAGATAAACATCAGGATCGCAAAAGCAGCAGCAACTATGCCTAAACTGATTAAGCTGGTGTGGAATAATCTCAATCTAACTTAAAAAAACAAAACTAAGTGTCTATGTATGCTCCTATATGGCAGTGAAGTATTGACCACATATACCAGTCATGAGCAGAAACTCAACAGCTTCCATCAAAGATGTCTGCATCACATTTGACATATTCGATGGCAGGACAAGGTGCAGAGGTTTTAAATATTTGGCATATTCTCAGTTTTTAGCAAGAGGTGCCTTCGCTGGTTAGGCCATGTATTGTAAGGAGAATGGAGGAAAGCCATATCCCAGAGATGCTGCTGTATGGAAAGTTGGCAGAAGGGACAAGACTTACTTGATGGCCATGCCTGAGATTTATGGACTTTTCCAAAAAGAGCATGAGGGAAGCCAACATTGAAATCAACGAATGGGAGATCATTTCCAAACAATGTTCCAGCTTGCAAATAGTGTATGAAAGAGTCTAAAAGGCGGAAGATGAAAAAAACGAACCCCTTGCAACAAATTTGGAAGGCCAAATCTAACCAGGAATCAATATTCTCCTGCGAGAAATACAGTTGAGTTAGCCATTCCAGTTTGGCCTAGTGAGCCACTCGTCGAAGTGTAGGTAACTACTCCATCATCCCGAGAAGACAGAAGGATGCCATATATATAATTTTTAAAATTATAGGCTTACACTTACACAGTAATTTAAGAACTTAAGTTAATAATTACAATAGCAATGTATTTTAAAAGTAAAAGGTTACTTCATAAAGATGAAATGCAATTTACTTTAGGCCTATACTATTAACTTAATAGATAATTGGTACATGGTACCATATAGGGTTTTGAGAAATTTGAAACTTATGATTGGTTTTCTTTGTCTTATCTCATTGTTTCAGATGAAAGAATATTATTTATATACATTTTTGCTTGGAGCTGTTGCACTAATTGCTGTGTTGTATCAGTATCACAGTAGTGACAGTAAGTAATCTTTATAAATTATAGCCTACATTTTTTAATATCCCATCAATAACAAGAACTGATCTATCTTTGTTTTTTAAAATTTAAGCTTCAATGAAAGCTTTAGCTATAATAAATTGCCATGCCTACTAATACAATTTTTATAACCTTTTCTATAACCATGTTGATTTTGGCAATGTCTATTTGTCTATTTTATGTTATTTTAATGAAAAATTCACTACATCTTCAAGAGCTCTAATTTGAATCCCTGCATAGTATATCAACATTTGATATTTCCTTAAAAATGTCAATTAGAAATTTTAACCTTTTAGTTTTTAAAATTGAAAACAAATCTGTGGATGAAAATAATTATTTTGCGTGCATTTGGCTCCTTTATCATTTTTGCTAAGGTATATTAACAATGTCTTTTGCTTATTTTTTTTTTTTTTAGATTTGTCCTCTGAGATTGTAATTGATGTAAAGCAAAGAAACAATTGTTCTTTCGGTAGCTTTCTCCTAACTGGCATGTCCTTTTGTCATCATTGGTTAACATGTTCAGATATTTTTAGGGAAGTCACAGACACGCAGTTACTTCTTGGAGAAGGCACACAAAAAATAGTAGGTATTTTCAAACACTGAATGTAACTCAAGTTTTGTATTTACAAGTTGTGTTCAGTGTAGGATTGAATGATTTTTTACTGTGAGTTGTGCCCAGTGTTGGCTTGAATGTTTGTTTACTGTGAGTTGTGCCCAATGTTTGATTGAATGTTTGTTTGCTGTGTGTTGTGCCCAATGTTGGCTTGAATGTTTGTTTACTGTGAGTTGTGCCCAGTGTTGGCTTGAATGTTTGTTTACTGTGAGTCCTGCCCAATGTTTGATTGAATGTTTGTTTGCTGTGAGTTGTGCCCAATGTTTGATTGAATGTTTGTTTACTGTGTGTTGTGCCCAATGTTTGATTGAATGTTTTTTTGCTGTGAGTTGTGCCCAATGTTTGATTGAATGATTGTTTACTGTGAGTTGTGCCCAATGTTTGATTGAATGTGTTTTCTGTGAGTTGTACCCAATGTTGGCTTAAATGTTTGTTTGCTATGAGTTGTGCCCAATGTTTGATTGAAATTTTTGTTTACTGTGAGTTGTGCCCAATGTTTGATTGAATTTTTTTTTGCTGTGAGTTGTGCCCAATGTTTGATTGAATGATTGTTTACTGTGAGTTGTGCCCAATGTTTGATTGAATGTGTTTTCTGTGAGTTTGGGCTCAATGTTGGCTTGAATGTTTGTTTGCTGTGAGTTGTGCCCAAAGTTTGATGGAATGTTTGTTTACTGTGAATTGTGCTCAGTGTTGGATTTAAGTATACATCTAATTTTATTCTTGTATTACTGTGCATAAAAATAATAGAAATGAAAGTCTATTTAATTTTATCACTACTTATATGATACACTCACCATATCTTGCTACGGTATTTGTAAGTGACACACCTTATCTTGCTACTTGTATGATACACACATCTTATCTTGATACTTATATTTATATAATAGAATTATATTTTCATATCCTTATACATAAACACAAATTCCATCATATACCGGTACACAAGATTTATGTCTATTATTATGGAGTTTGTTCTTGCTGTTAATTAATGATTTTTGTGTACACAGGTTAGAGAAGGCGTTTGGCGTGGCCATGCAGTTGCTCTCAATTATCTCAAGACAGATTTCTATGTAATGGATTTCAAGAATGACTTGAAGCTGTTGTCTTATTTCAGTAAGGAACCAAAGGTCAATCAGCTCATTGGATGGTGTATTGAGGACCTTGAGTTTCCTATTATCATCACTGAAAAACATCCTTTAGGTTCGCCTAATAAGTTGGAGAATTTGTTTGAAAAATTTCCTAATTTAAATACAATTACATTCAGATTTATGCTGTGTGTGCAATATTTAGAGATTCTAGCTTTTCTCCACACTTCTACTGAAGGACCATTTGTTATGTGTGACTCTAACGACCCTGAAAAAGCTTTAAGTCAGTTGTTGCTTACAAACAATTTGACTTTGGTTATAAACGACATGGACGCAGTACCACAAGTCATCAGACATAATGGGACATTGATAAAGTGCGGTCATGCTCAACTCTTTGGGGATTTGGTAGCACCTGAACAGTTATGGCCCTTTGAGAACCTGCCATTCAATGATACAGCAATGCATTCTTATGATGAAAAAGTTGATATTTGGAAAATTCCCGATGTGTGTAACTATCTCATTGGCAATGGTCCAGGCAGCAGCATTCTCAAGTTACACTTATTCAATATTCATTCAAAGTGTAAGGAGACTGACCCCATCAAACGTCCAACTGTAGAGACAGTGTTAGAATCATATCTAAGTATTAAAAAGATGTTAGAAAAGAATTTCATAAAGATAAGTTAGCATTTTTAGCCCCAGTGCCCGGGTGACTGACACAAGTATGAAAAAATGTCAAAGTTTGGCAGTTTACTCTTGTTTGTTCCATTTCCGATCATTGTTAAATGCAAGATCAGTGTCCACTAGAACAAGGTGCCATCATAGCGACTTGTGTGGATTTCCATTAGATCAGGGGTCTCAAACTCAAATCATTTCCGATAATTGTTTAATACAAGATCAGGGTCCACTAGAACAAGCTGCCATCATAGCGACTTGAGTGGATTTGCATTAGATCAGGGGTCTCAAACTCAAATTATCCGAGGGCTGCAGGAGGTAGTCTGAGTGAGACTGGGCCGCATCAAGTATTCCACAAAGAAATGATTACAAATTCAATAAAGTACAACTGTTACAATCTGCTCAACATTTATTAATAAAAAAAATACAAACATTAAGGGTTCTCAATAACTAGGCTTTACTTTTTTCCTCCTACTCCTTGTTACCATTTACGCAATTATGGTTGTGCATTACCCGCTAACTGACTTTGTAAATTTTAGATATGTATGTATAGGCTATAACGGTACAATATTCGAAGCGTGTTTTATCAAAACTGCACTTTGGCCATGTTTGTCTCATAAAAGGCTATAAAATAATAACTTTTAGTCTATTTTAAAATGTTTTTTACCATTATAATTATAATCAACGTCAAAACCTCTACAAACATAATTAAAATCAGAATTAGGCTAGTCAGGGAGATTCGACTGAAACCGTCGCGGAAGTTCTCATTATAGATACGAGAATGGGGGAAAGTACTAGTTCCTAATTTTAAAGCATCATGATATTAATTTGTTTAAATTAATGCGCTACCCTGATTGAAAAGTTGGTGTGATGTTAGGAAGAAATAAATATAAAACTGAAAACAGATTGCCGATGTTTGATACGTTGCAAGAACTATTTCAATACGGTATATTAATAATTATTGGTTTTGGGAAGGTAGTTTCAATTGGATTTCAAATAATGAGGTTTAGAAGAATCAAATGCTGTCATATACGAGTTTCTATTCTTTTTAAAAATTTTATAGAATGTCAATTAAGGTGTTTGGCGGTGGCGTAGCGGGGGGGTGGGGGGGGGGGGGGGGGGGGGGGGGGGGGGGGGTGAGGACCGCACCGGGTGACACCGTTTTAGGGGTGACACCCAATGGAAAAATTGCATGTTTACAGAGCACACTAGGCACACACTGCTCGGTTTAACCGAGATTCATAAAAGGATAACCGATCACACATACATTTTTCAAAAATGTAACCAATGCAACTGCGTGCTTTATTAAAAGTTCAAGGTTGATGCGTCAGAAATGAGATGACCCTATGGTTAAGTCAGAAAAACAGAGTCATTATAATCACGCCCATTGAAGTGTTCAGTAACTTCCGTAAGTGACAGGAGGCTATATTTGTCTAAATTCTGAGAAATAGGCTTTCCTTTGATAGGAAATATGTTGTGGTCGGGCTATTCTAAGTATAAGAATCGATAAAAACATTAAAAATTAATTTGTACCAATATATTGGGCTCAAAATATTTTTCAATCTTTTAATGATTTATTCGTATTTATTTAAATGTAAATAAAAAAAAGTTGTTTGAAGACAGATCTAGTATTATAGATCGAAACAGTGGCGTCGCTAGGAGGGTGCAGGGGGTGCAGACCGCACCGGGTGACACCATCTCAGGGGTGACACCAGGGTTTCTTTCAGCTATAGCTCCCGGGGGGGGGGCAAGGGGAAAGCCAAGTGACCCCCCCCCCCCGGGCCCAAAAACAAAAATAAACCAACNCGGAGCAAAAATATAACAATAAATCAACTGGCACTGATAGCACTGACCCCCGAAAAATCTGAAGTGCCCCCCCCCCCCCCTTCCCGTGGGAAAATTTCTGAAATAATCACTGGGTGACACCAAACTGACAACTAGCATATTTACAGAGAACAAACTGCTCGGTCTAATCGAATTTCATAAAATGATAACCCATCACATGTCAATGTTCCAGTCACGTAACCAATCCACATGCGTGCTTTATTAAAAGTTCAAGGTTGATGGCTCATAAATGGGGTGACCCTATAATTAGGACAGAAAAACACCGTTTTGACCATGATTGAAGTCTTCGGTAACTTACGAAAGTGACAGGAAGCTATAATATCTAAATTCTGAGAAAAAAGTTCTTCCATTGATACCCATTACGATGTGGTCGAGTGATTCTCTCAGTACATGAATCGAATCGGTAACAATTAAACACTTTATAAAATTACACTTTACCCATTTATAGAGTTAAAAAAATGGTTTTTCAATCAAAATATATTAAAACTAAGAAATACTCAAAAATAAATATTTTCGCCGATTCACCACTAGCACCGCCCCTTAACATTTGAGCACTATTGTCATACAGCACAAGGTCTTTTACGAGCTGTCTGTGATTTCACGTTTATCTGCTACATTTCTATTAGGGCTCATCTACTTAAGGAAGTTAATCTTATACAGCAGTATCTGCAGACCAAAGGCTTCACTCTTGACAAAGTGGTGACCAACCTAGAGCCTCAAGATTGTTTCTCTACGAGAAGCGCTGTAACTTGGTGGAACATATTTTTGAAAATGCACTTTTAAAGTTACGACAATTATGGAGTTTCTGTAGGTAGAAGATTAAGGTTTAAGAATAGAATAGTTAATAGATGCTGGACTCTGCCTGAAGAAAACAGTATGGACATGCTGAATTGTATCGGTAGTTTTCATTCTGGACCCCAGATCAGATCATCTACTATCGAGAAAGTAGCAGATATGTTTTGGGCTGTTCAACCCAAGAGTCTACTATCAGCTAATGAAGAAGAGTTATTGATTTCCATTCCAAAATTAACCTCTGTCTATGTTGAATTATCAGAAGATGATATTTTAAAAAAAATATTAAGGCTTAGAAGATAACTAAAGGCAGCTGATATTTACTTTCACAGTCATGGACTGGTCAGTATTTGATGTTTTTAAATTCATAGCTGAATGAGACTTCCTAGAATCTCTTACGATACTCTCGCTAGCCTTCATAGCTGAATGAGACTTCCTAGAATCTCTTACGATACTCTCGCTAGCCTTCCATCGTTTCTTACGATATGTGCATATGTGGCTTCATACAGAGGCGTAGCGTGGTGGGGGCAGTGGGGGGACAGATGTCCCCGGGCGCCAGCTAGTTAGGGGCGCCAAAATGTGCTTTGATATTATTTTATTGATGAAAATAATGGGTTTGAGAGTTGAAAAAAAGAAAAAGGGGCGCTAAAAATGGATCTCGTCCCCGGGCGCGAATCTTGTCCCCGGGCGCCAAACACCCTCGCTACGCCACTGGCTTCATGTGAGCGGAGCTTTTCAAAACTAAGGCTTAACAAGAAATATTTATGATGCACCGTGGGACAGTCTAGGCCAGGGGTGTCAAACTCAATCGCTCGGCGGGCCAAAACTCAAATCACATGATAGGTTCGCGCCGAACAGGGTAAACATCCAATAAGCGGAAAATTAATCTTTAAAAAAAAAAAAAAAAACATTAATATAAATGAATACAAACAAAAAAGTTTTAATATTAAAAGTCCTTGGCATCCCCATCCGTCAGACCTGGATGTTTGGCACATTTTCTTGGCTATAAAAACAAGAAAGTGCGCTTATGTTTGGGAGTAACGTTCTGTGTCATTGAGATTCTCATGATGGACTGCAAGTGTGCATCAGTGAGACGACTTCTGTGTGATGTTATGTTAATCTTCATCACAGAAAACAGCTGCCCACACAGATATGTGGTACCCAACATGCCCAAGGTTCGAGCCGCATGTAGACGAAGCTGGGGCATCTCTTCAGGAATGAAACGAGTCAACTGTGCAGGCCTTCAGTGTCCCATTACACTGCAGCTCTGTTAGCTCCATCTTTTGGTCCCATTACACTGCATCTCTGTTAGCTCCATCTTTTGGTCCCATTACACTGCAGCTCTGTTAGCTCCATCTTTTGGTCCCATTACACTGCAGCTCTGTTAGCTCCATCTTTTGGTCCCATTACACTGCAGCTCTGTTAGCTCCATCTTTTGGTCCCATTACACTGCAGCTCTGTTAGCTCCATCTTTTGGTCCCATTACACTGCAGCTCTGTTAGCTCCATCTTTTGGTCCCATTACACTGCAGCTCTGTTAGCTCCATCTGCAAATTTACAGGTGCAGTTTCCACGTCTATGACGAATGGGTTACGAAACAGCTAGAAATTACATTTCTGTACTTCAAAATCACTAAAGCGCAGTGCGAACTCGACGCGAAGTAAGCTACGTTTTTCAGCAAAGTGTGCATTGGGAAACACCACAGCGTTAACTTGGATATAAATGTACACCGGTCAAGATCTCGAGGGCCTGATATAATTGTTCGGCGGGCCTCATGAGGCCCGCCGGCTTTGAGTTTGACACATGTGGTCTAGGCTTTCTAATGTGGCGCTGCTATCAATTTGAAGGGATACAGAGAAGGACATTGATTTTGATCACGTGATTGTCAGGCTTGCAGCTTTGAAGACAAGGAAAGGACAATTTTAAATAAAGTAAATGTGATGTAAAAATTACTATAACTTAACGTTGTTACAGTTTTTAAATACATTGACCTCATGATCTTCGATTTATGTGTTTTTGTTCTGGTCATTGTTATACTGTTGACTTATTTTAACAAGAAGAAATCCATTATGGGATATGTTTGTGCTACATAACGCCCTTATGCTTTGGTCTGCTAGTGAAAAAAATTGTGAATACGGTCAGTCAAGCTCTACATAATAAGCACGTGAACTTGAAAACGTGAGCTGATTTGTATTCTTCACTATCAAATCACTTGCATGAATCTAGGAATGAATTTGAAAAATAATGCAAAGAAAAATAGCAATACAAGTAATGCAAAGAAAAATAGCAATACAAGTAATGCAAAGAAAAAAAGTCAAAAATTCTTGTGACGATGAGTGTTAAAAAGGGTTTGGGGGGGGGGGGGAGAAATGGACAAAATATGCGTGGCGTGGCGTGGCGTGGCGTGACGTCATTTATGGATGCTACCTAAGCGCATCAGCACCTTTAAAAAGGATTCACTAATGACGAAGCTTAAACACATTCATTAGTTGAACAGTTTTAGCATGGTTTAAAATTACTATTTAACACCATTACCACTTGGTTACAATGAATAAAACTCATAGCATTTCTTTGTGAAGTCTTTTGCGCAATACTAAATTCAAGTATACGCAAAACTGAATCCCTGTATTGTGAATTGAACAAAATTTTAGGGGGAGGGGCTCAATTTAGACAAAAATATATATTTTAAAAATTGGCAAGAGACACATTCCCTTACTGTCCAACAATTCAGCTCAGTGTTATTTTATTTACTGTCGTTTGTTCACTGACGAAGGCTTCTTTCGTTTTCTAGGTTTTCCCATACTTTGTTTCGCCTAATTCTATTCTTAAGAAAAAGTCATCTGATTAAGATTTTAAAATAACTTCGATGAGAATATTGTGTTCATATTTTTCAGCGCCGTTAAGGGTCGTTCGCAAATTACGTCACGCTCAGGGAGGAAAGGGGGAGAGTCGAGAATTTGTGACACTTGTGATGGGCGGGAAGAGAGGGGTGTAAAAAATTTGTGACGTCCCAAAGCCAAAATAATTTTTTTTTGTTGAAAAATCTACATTCAATTACTTTTGAAAACATTAATTTGAGGCCGAAATTGCTTCTGGTATTATAGGTACCGTAAAAATCAGTCGCACACACCTTCTGTGGATATCGAAAAATGACTCAAAACTGTTGTGGCTATTTTAAATTCAACGCGGGGAGGACTTCATTGTTTTGCGGTTTACGTCACAGTTTTCTAATAATAAAACATCATAATTCATAAAGGGAAAATGTTAAAGAATAAAATAAAATCTGAGTTTAGTTAAAACATTTTTTGTTGTTGAATTTTTTAAGGTGTGATGTGACACTAAAGGTTAGGGGGGGGGGTATGACACTTTGGGACAGGGGGGGAAAGGGGGGGGTGGGGGTATGAAAAGGTCATTTTTTGCGTGACGTAATTTGCGAACGACCCTTGTTTTTTTTTTTGTTATTTATTTTTTTATGACACTTTGGGACAGGGGGGGAAAGGGGGGGGTGGGGGTATGAAAAGGTCATTTTTTGCGTGACGTAATTTGCGAACGACCCTTGTTTTTTTTTTGTTATTTATTTTTAACATTTGGCAGCGAATCAGTTCTGTCGGAACCACGTAACTCACAAAATGTTCACAAGCACATATTCTGAAATAAATGTATCAGCTTAGTAACTATTGTAATAACTGATAAGTTACTCATTGCCCCAACTAATAATAAGTTAGTCATTGTCCCAACTAACAAGTTAGTCATTGCCCCAAATAATAAGTTAGTCATTGTCTCAACTAATAAGTTACTCATTGTCTTAACTAATAAATTAATCATTGTCACGAGTAATAAGTTAAGCCTTGTCCCAACAAATAAATTAATCATGGTCCCAATTATAAGTTAATCCTTGTCCCAACAAATAAATTAATCATTGTAACGACTAATAAGTTAATCCTTGTCCCAACAAATAAATTAATCATTGTCCCAACTAAGAAGTTAATCCTTGTCCCAACTAATAAATTAATCAATGTCCCAACTAATAAGTTAATCCTTGTCCCAACTAATAAATTAATCATTGTCCCAAATAATAAGTTAGTTATTTCCCAACTAATAAGTTAGTCACTGTCCCAAATAATAAGTTAGTTATTTCCCAACTAATAAGTTAATCCTTGTCCCAACAAATAAATTAATCATTGTCCCAACTAATAAGTTAATCCTTGTCCCAACAAATAAATTAATCATTGTCCCAACTAATAAGTTAATCCTTGTCCCAACAAATAAATTAATCATTGTCCCCACTAATAAGTTAATCCTTGTCCCTACTAATAAATTAATCATTGTCCCAACTAATAAGTTAATCATTGTCCCAACTAATAAATTAATCATTGTCACGACTAATAAGTTAGTCACTGTCCCAAATAATAAGTTAGTTATTTCCCAACTAATAAGTTAGTCACTGTCCCAACTAATAAGTTAGTCATTGTCCCAACTAATAAATTAATCATTGTCACGACTATAAATGATGAACAGAGCCTGTCATGGGAGATATCCAGATATCAGAACAAGGTGTGTTTGCCCTCCTCAATACCATTAACCCTTACAAAGCATGTGGTCCTGACAACATCAAACCACGAGTGCTCAAAGAATTAGCCAAAGAAATCGCTCCTGCACTGACAATCCTCTTCCAATCGTCACTATGCACAGGAAATGTTCCAGCAGACTGGAGATCAGCGCATGTCACTCCAATTTACAAGAAAGGGGAGCAGTCCGACCCTGCCAACTATTGTCCGATATCCCTCACGAGCGTGGTCTGCATACTGTTAGAGCACATAATCGTAAGCACAGCCATGAAGCATCTTGAAAGCCAAAATATACTCAATGACTGTCAACATGGCTTCCGAGTCAATAGATCATGCGAGACCCAGCTCCTCGAATTTGTAGAAGACCTGATGACCAATCTGGAGAACCACAAGCAGACTGACGTGCTAGTATTGGACTTCGCAAAGGCATTTGACCGTGTGAATCATAATTTGCTTCTACACAAACTCCAGATATATGGGATTCAAGGCACCACTAAAACATGGATCTCTAGCTTCCTCAGCCACCGATGCCAAGCAGTAGTGGTGGACGGTACAAGCTCCTCCATTGTCGATGTGAAGTCAGGGGTCCCTCAGGGATCAGTCCTGGGCCCCTGTTTGTTCCTAGCATACATTAATGACCTACCCGAGAAACTGACATCACAGGCAAGACTGTTCGCAGATCACACAGCAGTGTATAGGACGATCGCCAACAGATCTGACCAGGAACAGCTACAACAGGATCTCACTCTGTTAGCTGAGTGGGAGATGAGCTGGGACATGGAATTTCACCCTGCCAAGTGCCAGACACTATCAATCTCTAGAAGTTGTACTCCTCTACACTACCAATACAAACTGCACGGCCATATACTTGAGCAAGTTTCCTCCGTAAAGTACCTGGGTGTTACCATTCAAAGAGAGGTCCGCTGGGACGAGCATATTAACAATGTATGTAACCAAGCAAACAAGATCCTAGGGTTCTTAAGGTGAAATCTAAAGATTGGCAGCTCCTGTGTGAAAGAAAGAGCATATAAAGCCTTTATCCGTCCGATTTTAGATTATGCATCTTCAGTCTGGGACCCATTTACCCAGAAGAGCATTGACAGGTTGGAGGCGGTCCAGTGACGGGCAGCTCGCTTTGTCCTAAACCGCTACATGAATACCTCTAGTGTTGGCAGCATGCTAGAAACACTAGGCTGGTCACCATTGGAGAAAAGACGACGACAATCCAGTCTCTCCATGATGTACAAGATAAATAATGGCCTGGTCCACTGTTCCAGTATTAAACAGAAACTCGTCCCTCTCCCCCATACATAGACAGCGACGAGGCAATGACAGGCGATTCGGGCTCATACCAGCAAGAAGCCAGTATAGGAGCTGCTCATTCCTGCCCAAGACAATCAGGGACTGGAACAATCTTTCAAAAGGAACAGTTGAGGCGACTACACTAGACACATTTGTGTCTATTGCCTCAAGCCTTCAAACCCCTAGTGCATGATTCCCTCACAAAGTGGCACTGGAAATCAGTGAAATTTCCTCATCAACACCAAGAACAGAAACATTGCAAATTTCATCTACATGCATAGGAGCCAAAATGATCAATACATTGATCGTGGGCCCTTAAGATATAGAAGAAGAAGAATAAGTTGTCATTGTCCCAAATAATAAGTTGTCATTGTCCCAAATAATAAGTTAGTTATTGTTCCAAATAATAAGTTAGTTATTGTCCCATTTAAAAGTTAGTCATTGTCCCAACTAATAAGTTAGTGGTTGTCCCATTTTAACCAACAAGCTATTATCAGATTAACGTGAACGCTTGTCCTCCTCATTAATTTTAGCCGTGGCACACCAGTTACATTGATTTTAGCAGCGGCACACCAGTTACATTGATTTTAGCAGCGGCACACCTGTTACATTGATTTTAGCAGCGACGCACCTGTTACATTGATTTTAGCAGCGGCACACCAGTTACATTGATTTTAGCAGCGGCACACCTGTTACATTGATTTTAGCAGCGGCACACCTGTTACATTGATTTTAGCAGCGGCACACCAGTTACATTGATTTTAGCAGCGGCACACCAGTTACATTGATTTTAGCAGCGGCACACCCGTTACATTGATTTTAGCAGCGGCACACCCGTTACATTGATTTTAGCAGCGGCACACCGGTTACATTGATTTTAGCAGCGGCACACCCGTTACATTGATTTTAGCAGCGGCACACCGGTTACATTGATTTTAGCAGCGGCACACCAGTTACATTGATTTTAGCAGCGGCACACCTGTTACATTGATTTTAGCAGCGGCACACCTGTTACATTGATTTTAGCAGCGGCACACCAGTTACATTGATTTTAGCAGCGGCACACCAGTTACATTGATTTTAGCCGTGGCACACCGGTTACATTGATTTTAGCAGCGGCACACCCATTACAGTGATTTTAGCAGCGGCATACTGGTTACATTGACTTTATTAGCGGCACACCCGTTACATTGATTTTAGCAGCGGCACACCTATTACAGTGATTTTAGCAGGGGCATACTGGTTACATTGATTTTAGCAGCGGCATACTGGTTACATTGATTTTAGAAGCGGCACACCGGTTACATTCATTTTAGCAGCGGCACACCCATTACAGTGATTTTAGCTGCGGCATACTAGTTACTTTGATTTTAGCAGCGGCACACCAGTTACATTGATTTTAGCAGCGGCACACCCATTACATTGATTTTAGCAGCGGCACACCCGTTACATTGATTTTAGCAGCGGCACACCCATTACATTGATTTTAGCAGCGGCACACCCATTACATTGATTTTAGCAGCGGCACACCCATTACATTGATTTTAGCAGCGGCACACCCATTACATTGATTTTAGCAGCGGCACACCGATTACATTGATTTTAGCAGCGGCACACCGGTTACAGTGATTTTAGCAGCGACACAGTGGTTACATTGATTTTAGCAGCGGCACACCGGTTACAATGATTTTAGCAGTGGCACACCGGTTACAGTGATTTTAGCAGTGACACAGTGGTTACATTGATTTTAGCAGTGACACAGTGGTTACATTGATTTTAGCAGTGGCACAGGGGTTACATTGATTTTAGCAGTGACACACCGGTTACATTGATTTTAGCAGCGACACAGGGGTTACAGTGATTTTAGCAGTGACACACCGGTTACATTGATTTTAGCAGCGACACAGGGGTTACAGTGATTTTAGCAGTGACACAGTGGTTACATTGATTTTAGCAGTGACACAGTGGTTACATTGATTTTAGCAGTGACACACCGGTTACATTGATTTTAGCAGCGACACAGGGGTTACAGTGATTTTAGCAGTGACACAGTGGTTACATTGATTTTAGCAGTGACACAGTGGTTACATTGATTTTAGCAGTGACACAGTGGTTACATTGATTTTAGCAGTGACACAGTGGTTACATTGATTTTAGCAGTGACACAGTGGTTACATTGATTTTAGCAGTGACACACCGGTTACATTGATTTTAGCAGCGACACAGGGGTTACATTGATTTTAGCAGTGACACAGTGGTTACATTGATTT
>CAXITT010000099.1:1449746-1467047 GCA_964033795.1 Lymnaea stagnalis | reverse complement strand
TTTATTTCTTTTTTTTTTTTTTTTGGGGGGGGGGGGGGGTGGTTATGGTAACTGGTTGCAAATATCAAGCAGCGGTTGTTTGGCAGTGTATGGTAACTGGTTGCAACTGTCAAGGTTGTTTGGCAGCTTTATTATCTTAAGAATTAAAGCGATTATTGGTTAGTTTATTACTTCAAGAAACGTATGTTATGTAAATTTAAAATCGCGAAAAGAGTATATCATATAGTTTTATTATCTCAAGAAGCGTATGAGATTTAGATTCACCCATGCATATAGTTTGTAGTAATTATAGTAGTCAAATTTGCACCAAAAGGTAACAATGTGTAGGTTCCCTTGACCTCATGTTTGTCCACCACAGATGTTCTGCATATATGTTAAAAATGTCGTAAGGACAACGACCTAATTTTCCCCTTTATCTATTGATCTTTTGCACGAAAAGAACTGCACACATGTTGAAAACTGGTGCTGTAGTGTACACAATAGTGCTACAGCAGGGGTCGGCAACCTTTTGTGAGCGACAGGCCTCTAAAAAATCTGTTAAAAGATTTTGGGAGCGCAGGCATTATAAAGTAGTATACAAAAATTAAATACAAGAGTTGCATCTACTCCTTCAAAGAGCTGTATGCGGCTGCACAGTGTCGAGCTGTATGCGGCTGCACAGTGTCGAGCTGTATGTGGCTGCACAGTGTCGAGCTGCATGCTGCACCACTGGGGTTGCCGACACTGGGCTATCGGTTGAGGATTGCATCACCAACCTACAAAGCAGAGGCCGTTGGCAGACAGCCAAGCTGGGACATAGAGAAGAGTTGTCCCACTTGATCATAATTTCCATATTAAGGCTAGGATGTCATTTAGTTTAGTATAGTGATATCATTTACTTACCAAAGCCAGCCAATGAACCCAACCAGTGACTAGGAACCTATGAACCCAACCAGTGACTAGGAACCTATGAACCCAACCAGTGACTAGGAACCTATGAACCCAACCAGTGACTAGGAACCTATGAACCCAACCAGTGACTAGGAACCTATGAACCCAACCAGTGACTAGGAACGTATGAACCCAACCAGTGACTATGAACCTATGAACCCAACCAGTGACTAGGAACCTATGAACCCAACCAGTGACTAGGAACCTATTGACTCATTCACCAAGTGCGTTATTACAATTGATAACTTTATATCTAAGATGGATTTTAAAAATTTCATTTATTATACCAAAGTTATAGACCAACTACCCGTTATTTTTATATAAATAGTGGAACAAGATATGTTTAGAATTGAAAAAATGACTGGATAATTGTACCTTCTTCTTCTTCTTCTTTTATATTTATTTACCATTCTGGCTCCTGTTTCTTTATATGAAAGATTCTTCTCTTCCTCTTCTATATTTTGGGGGCCCACGATCAATGTATTGATACATTCTTTGTCCAAGTTAAAATAAAAAATTATGGAGAGTGGAAAACAACATGAATTTAATGAATTAATCTTGAGATGAATGGCCAAAATAATATATGTGGGGTGCGTATGACGTGAAGCATTTGCCATTTACAAGGGTTACCAAACTGTAAAGACAAAAGTCCCCCAATTTATACAGGGGTGGTTATTTTCTGACAACTGTAAGTGATAAAGTTGTTACCCATTGGCTTCTATTGTGAGAAATCAATCTCTAGTTTTAAGTTATGGCTCGTTCACACAGTGCATAACAAAGGACGATATCATAGAGAAATACAATAATAAAGATACGACACGCAAAAAACAGTTGCCAATTACAATTAATAAGATTTAATTCAGTAATAATACAATTACAAAACAAAAAAAGGATAATTACAAATCATCAACTTACAGAGCATCGGAAAATCTTGTACCGGTACACAATTAGTACAATGTGCCAATTAATAATAATGAATGAAGAATGCAGTAAACACATATGAGCACATAAAGAATAATACACGTCTCGTGAAGTTAAAAATATCTATCAATCTCCGTCTCTCCCTATCTCAGTGTCTGTCAATCCCTTTATATATGCAGCGTAAGCCCTGCCTTCCAGAAACTACTCAGCATTTGTTTACATTTCTAGAACAAATCGCGAATGTTCGACAAGATACTAATAGACATACTAACCATGTTTAATTGGTAGTCGGTAGCAAACACGATACATCAAAGACTAAGCTACGCCCATCTATGAAGGTAGCGTGGGTCAAGCAAAGTTCACGCATGGGGAAAAGTGTCCTATATAACAAAATACAATTATTTTGTTCAAATAAACCTCTTTATTGCATATTAGCATTGTATTTTTACACACAATCTGAACTTTTCAAACATGTGAAATTAAATATATATTTTAAGTAGTGTAGGGGGATAAGATGATAGGAAGACTTGTATGTGTAGGGGGATATGATAGAAAGACTTTTAGGTGTAGAGGGATAAGATAGGAAGACTTGTATGTGTAGTCGGATAAGATGTGAAGACTTTTATGTGTTGGGGATATAATAGGAAGACTTGAATGTGTAGAGAGATAAGATAGGAAGACTTTTATGTGTAGAGGGGTGAGATAGGAAGACTTTTATGTGTAGGGGATATGATAGGAAGTCTTTTATGTGTAGGGGGATAAGATAGGAAGATGGACTGATGAATATGTGGAAATGAGTGATACAAAGTATGGGAGACCTTAAAAAAGGAACGCTATATCACAACGAACGCGTCGGCAGGAAGCCTTCATCAGTGAACTAAAAACATTAAAAACAAAATTAAATAAAACTTAGCTGAAAAGTAGAATCCGAGAGGGAAGCAAAAAAAAGGGAAATAAAATAAGTAGTTGAGAGATTAAATAAAGGCTACAAGGGAAAGAAAACAAAATTAAGTTCACTGGGATTGGTCGTGACGTGGAGGAGTGGAGAAAAGGATAAACGGGTGAATGAAAACATGGCATTTATGCTATGTGTTGTTAAGGTTCTATAAGTTTGGATCAGCTTGTTTTCCAAAATCACCCGACTGGGTGTGTTTGTGCATGTCACGATCGCACTAATTGTAAAATCCGCAGTTCCCTTGTAGTCGTCTCTATTGAAGTGTTTAGAGACGAGACACTGTTTATCTGCGTACTATTATAGAGGTTTTCAGTACATCTGTCAGAGAGTCGGTGTCCTGGCTCCTCTATGTACGACATCTGGCAATGGGCGCAAACAATAGTATAGACAACATTGCGGCTAGTACAAAGGAAACCGTCCCTTATCTGAAAACGCTCTTAGGGAAGGGAATGAGTTGAGTCTTGACGACAAAAAGGGAAGAGTGGCAACGGATGCGTCCACATGACTTGGTCCCAAAGTAGGAGGGGCGGTGTTGATGAGACTTCGCACATGGAGGTCTCACAGATTTTTATCGCATCTGAAAACAATGAGAAGTGGGGAAGAGAAAATGTCGTGTGTGTTAGGTAGGGCGAGGAGAATGGCTACATTTTTAAGGAAACACGTTTGGCTATGAGATTGTGAGGATGATATTTGAGAATAAGTTTGGTCCTGTAAAACTTGTCGCTCGGACGTGACCTGAAGGCATCAGCACGGGTAATATTTTTAACCCTTAGAAGGGCTGATGAAAGTACTGTCTCCGGGTAAGACATACATCGGAAATAGTCGACCATCTCACGTGCTTTGTCTCAAAAGTCATCCTCCGAAGCCAAAGTCGACGAAGACGCAATGATTGAGAAAAGGGAATATAGCCTTTACAGGTTTAGGGTGGGAGAAGAGTAGAGTAGATAGCTGTGGCAGTCAGCAGGTTTAAAGGAGCGGAGGTGAGTGGGATGTATTTGTGAAGGGTGACCGTAAAGTCCAAAAAGTTGACTGAGGTCTCAGAGATAAGAGATGTGAATTTAATGGAGGGGTGAAAAGTGCCTACAACTTAATGAACAAGTCAAGTTCACTCCTCTCCATAGTGGTGACGCCAATACCTTCATCAATGTACCTTTTATAGAACTCAGGGAGGCCTCCAGTGTAGTTGCTTTCGAAATGCCCCATGAACAAACATGCGCAGTTGGGTCCTATTTCAGTCTCCATAGCAACACAACTGATTTGGTCGAAGATTTGGCCACCAAACTCAAACGAATTGAGGGTGAGAACTAGTTCAGCCAATCGAAGAAGGGTGTTGGTGGGTGTAGATGGATGATTTTACTCTCGAGAAAGAATATGGATTATTAAAGAATATGGATATGTGGGTGGACTGACAGCCGGACTGATGGGTATTCAGCTTATGTATGGCACCTGATGCACCATAAATTACTAAAATGCCTCATTAGCGTGCTGCTAGATGCCAGATGACCAGCACCCACCCCAAAAACAAACAAACAAGCAAAGATAACTGAATTCAGGTATACTTCAAACTGTACCTCTAGTTATTTGAATTTATTTTTCAAAAAGTATGCCTGGACGCCATCAGCGTCTTCGATTTCTGACAATTGCCTCCGGGGGAGGGGGGACATTTTCGGATGTGGAGTACCAGTGACCAGATGCTAAGCTCAAGTGGGCAGAGGGGGGGGGGCAGATGTCTCCGAGCGCCAGACGAACAGCGCACAAAATTGGGCTATGGTGGTACTAATGGATGAAAATAATGGGTTGCAGAGTTAAGGGGGAGGGAATGAATCTTGTCCCTTGATACCAAACACTCCAGCTAAGCCTCTGCCAGTGGCGTAGAAAGTGGGGGGGGGGGTCTGATGGGATGGTCATCCAGGTGTCACTTATTATTTATATGGAGGGCGGCACTTTCGGACAAATGCAGAGTTGGTATCGTGAAAGGGGGCGTGGCCTTTGTTAGGGGTCTGGTGGCATTTCACACTTTCGGGTAGGAAGCCCCAAAATTAGCCACCTAAACGATCGGGAACATCTCTAACTCCGCCTCAGTCCAAAACAAAATAAATTTATTTCCTTTGTGGCGCCCTTGAGGGTCTGCTTTTTGCCCCAACCTACTCTGGCCCCATCAATCTTTCTAGTACCCAGAAAAAAATTGCACCAACCTGAAATTAGTTTTGCAACATTTTACACTTAATCGGAAGGTAACGGGTGAGATGGTAGTTAAAAATATAGTTTGTTACGTGACCTGAGAGCCATCGTGTGTGACCTTCAACTCTTACGGTTGCAGGGGTGTCGGATAGTTGAGAAGCTGAAAGTTGTGACGTTGACACTTTTTTGAATTACCTGGTTTGAATGCAAGGCAGGAGTGGACAAAATCGAAAAAGGGGCCGGGGGGGGGGGGGGGGGGCTTGAAAAGTCAAGTAAAGTGCTCTGCTTGAAAGTGCTCTGCTTGACTTGGTTGTGTAATGCAATGATTTGTTATGTTGCTAAATAGTAATGTGGTTTTTAGTTTTATTTATTTAAACTATTTTGGTGTAAACTAATAAATAAATGAATTATTAATTAATTATTACAAAATATATAATTAAAAAATAATAACTGTACTTCCAAAAAAGGTTTCCATCACAAAAAGGCACTGCTAACAATTCATTGTATTGCTAACAATTCATTGTACTGCTAACAATTCATTGCACTGCTAACAATTCATTGTACTGCTAACATCATTGTACTGCTAACAATTCATTGTACTGCTAACAATTCATTGTACTGCTAACAATTCATTGTACTGCTAACAATTCATTGTACTGCTAACAATTCATTGTATTGCTAACAATTCATTGTACTGCTAACAATTCATTGTACTGCTAACATCATTGTACTGCTTAAAATTCATTGTACTGCTAACATCATTGTACTGCTAACATCATTGTACTGCTAACAATTCATTGTACTGCTAACAATTCATTGTACTGCTAACAATTCATTGTACTGCTAACATCATTGTACTGCTAACAATTCATTGTACTGCTAACAATTCATTGTACTGTTAACAATTCATTGTACTGCTAACAATTCATTGTACTGCTAACAATTCATTGTACTGCTAACAATTCATTGTACTGCTAACAATTCATTGTACTGCTAACAATTCATTGTATTGCTAACAATTCATTGTACTGCTAACAATTCATTGTACTGCTAACATCATTGTACTGCTAACAATTCATTGTACTGCTAACATCATTGTACTGCTAACATCATTGTACTGCTAGCAATTCATTGTACTGCTAACAATTCATTGTACTGCTAACAATTCATTGTACTGCTAACATCATTGTAATGCTAACAATTCATTGTACTGCTAACATCATTGTACTGCTAATATCATTGTACTGCTAACAATTCATTG
Source organism: Lymnaea stagnalis (assembly GCA_964033795.1). Lineage (NCBI taxonomy): Eukaryota > Metazoa > Mollusca > Gastropoda > Lymnaeidae > Lymnaea > Lymnaea stagnalis. The sequence continues at coordinate 1,460,799 of CAXITT010000099.1, read as the reverse complement.
TACTGCTAACAATTCCTTGTACTGCTAACAATTCATTGTACTGCTAACATCATTGTACTGCTAACAATTCATTGTACTGCTAACAATTCATTGTACTGCTAACAATTCATTGTACTGCTAACAATTCATTGTACTGCTAACAATTCATTGTAGAGTTAAGGGGGAGGGAATGAATCTTGTCCCTTGATACCAAACACTCCAGCTAAGCCTCTGCCAGTGGCGTAGAAAGTGGGGGGGGGGGGTCTGATGGGATGGTCATCCAGGTGTCACTTATTATTTATATGGAGGGCGGCACTTTCGGACAAATGCAGAGTTTGTATCGTGAAAGGGGGCGTGGCCTTTGTTAGGGGTCTGGTGGCATTTCACACTTTCGGGTAGGAAGCCCCAAAATTAGCCACCTAAACGATCGGGAACATCTCTAACTCCGCCTCAGTCCAAAACAAAATAAATTTATTTCCTTTGTGGCGCCCTTGAGGGTCTGCTTTTTGCCCCAACCTACTCTGGCCCCATCAATCTTTCTAGTACCCAGAAAAAAATTGCACCAACCTGAAATTAGTTTTGCAACATTTTACACTTAATCGGAAGGTAACGGGTGAGATGGTAGTTAAAAATATAGTTTGTTACGTGACCTGAGAGCCATCGTGTGTGACCTTCAACTCTTACGGTTGCAGGGGTGTCGGATAGTTGAGAAGCTGAAAGTTGTGACGTTGACACTTTTTTGAATTACCTGGTTTGAATGCAAGGCAGGAGTGGACAAAATCGAAAAAGGGGCCGGGGGGGGGGAGGGGGGGCTTGAAAAGTCAAGTAAAGTGCTCTGCTTGAAAGTGCTCTGCTTGACTTGGTTGTGTAATGCAATGATTTGTTATGTTGCTAAATAGTAATGTGGTTTTTAGTTTTATTTATTTAAACTATTTTGGTGTAAACTAATAAATAAATGAATTATTAATTAATTATTACAAAATATATAATTAAAAAATAATAACTGTACTTCCAAAAAAGGTTTCCATCACAAAAAGGCACTGCTAACAATTCATTGTATTGCTAACAATTCATTGTACTGCTAACAATTCATTGCACTGCTAACAATTCATTGTACTGCTAACAATTCATTGCACTGCTAACAATTCATTGCACTGCTAACAATTCATTGCACTGCTATTAATTCATTGTACTGCTAACAATTCATTGTACTGCTATTAATTCATTGTACTGCTAACAATTCATTGCACTGCTATTAATTCATTGTACTGCTAACAATTCATTGCACTGCTATTAATTCATTGTACTGCTAACAATTCATTGTACTGCTATTAATTCATTGTACTGCTAACAATTCATTGTACTACTATTAATTCATTGTACTGCTAACAATTCATTGCACTGCTATTAATTCATTGTACTGCTAACAATTCATTGTACTGCTATTAATTCATTGTACTGCTAACAATTCATTGTACTGCTAACAATTCCTTGTACTGCTAACAATTCATTGTACTGCTAACAATTCATTGTACTGCTAACAATTCATTGTACTGCTAACATCATTGTACTGCTAACAATTCATTGTACTGCTAACAATTCATTGTACTACTAACAATTCATTGTACTGCTAACAATTCATTGTACTGCTAAAATCATTGTACTGCTAACAATTCATTGTACTGCTAACAATTCATTGTACTGCTAACAATTCATTGTACTGCTAACAATTCATTGTACTGCTAACAATTCATTGTACTGCTAACAATTCATTGTACTGCTAACATCATTGTACTGCTAACAATTCATTGTACTGCTAACAATTCATTGTACTGCTAACAATTCATTGTACTGCTAACAATTCATTGTACTGCTAACAATTCATTGTACTGCTAACAATTCATTGTACTGTTAACAATTCATTGTACTGCTAACAATTAATTGTACTGCTAACAATTCATTGTACTGCTAACAATTCATTGTACTGCTAACAATTCATTGTACTGCTAACAATTCATTGTACTGCTAACAATTCATTGCACTGCTAACAATTCATTGTACTGCTAACAATTCATTGTACTGCTAACAATTCATTGTACTGCTAACAATTCATTGTACTGCTAACACTTCATTGTACTGCTAACAATTCATTGTTCTGCTAAAAATTCATTGTACTGCTAACATCATTGCACTGCTAACATCATTGCACTGCTAACATCATTGCACTGCTAACATCATTGCACTGCTAACATCATTGCACTGCTAACTGTTTTGTACTGATAACATCATTGTACTGCTAACATCATTGTACTGCTAACATCATTGTACTGCTAACATCATTGTACTGCTTACATTATTGTACTGCTAACATCATTGTACTGCTAACATCATTGTACTGCTAACATCATTGTACTGCTAACATCATTGTACTGCTAACATCATTGCACTGCTAACATCATTGCACTGCTAACTGTTTTGTACTGATAACATCATTGTACTGCTAACATCATTGTACTGCTAACATCATTGTACTGCTAACATCATTGTACTGCTTACATTATTGTACTGCTAACATCATTGTACTGCTAACATCATTGTACTGCTAACATCATTGTACTGCTAACATCATTGTACTGCTAACATCATTGTACTGCTAACATCATTGTGCTGCTAACATCATTGTACTGCTAACATCATTGAACGCAAATGAAAAAAAACAAACAAGCAAACAAAATGTGTTAATTACACATTATCTAAAATATTTACAATCTTTAAACTGGGTATTTTTATAAATCGTGTGTGAATGATATTATTATGTTAAGAACACATGATATGTTTAAGAAAGACATCTTTTATTTATTATCGTATACAAATAAATAATACATTTTCCAATATTCAGAAATGTTCAAATGACAAAAATACTATTTGCCTTTAAATATGCATATTTCATTGGACTATATATACATCGCTCGACCAAACAGAATCCAGGGGTACAACACTGCTGAATCAAAAAGAAGTCCCACACGGGCGGCACAACGGAAATGAATTGAGTAGGCCTAAATGATGGACGAAGAGGACGGATTCCTAGCTGGCCTTGGACGCCATTATGTTTGCTCACCATACGGTCCAGTTTTCTCTCTGACAGAAGAACTCCTAGTGACGTAGCTAGGGTAGGTGCTGCCCTGGGCAGGTCAGTAATTGTTCCTCCCCCTTTCATGATAAAAACTTAACAGTTTGCCTAAAACGCCGGTCCTCCATAAAAAAGGAAAATAAGGGCCCCCTGACTGAAAAGTTTTAATTCCCAAAAATATGACGTTATTGAGACCTTCCCCCCCCCCTTTTTTTTTTCTCCAATATATTGAGGTGAGAGTCACTTTGCTTGTGGTTGTGGCTGGAAAACGCGTGAGAACCTGTGTACTAGAGCTACTTTTGTCTGTTTACAACAAATCGAGCGGGATTCCCGGAATAATGCAAAGAGTCCCTAATTTTGAGGTCTCGGTAATTCCTGTTTCCAAATGTGTTTTCTCTTTTATCCCCTCAACTTCTTGATATAAATTGACGCATGGCTTTCTGGCTGAAGGCCTACGGCTCAGGTTGAGTACTCAGCAAGGCTATCTGGATGAAGGCCTACTGCTCAGGTTAAGTACTCAGCAAGGCTATCTGGATGAAGGCCTACTGCTTAGGTTGAGTACTCAGAAAACTGAAGTTTGCGAATCCAATTCATTTAAAATGCTAAATGACGTTGCCATGAAATCTATTCACTGGCAACGATGACAATAACTTTGCATCGATTATAGATATTACATAGTTCTATATAAACCTAATGAATATAAGATTATAGATAGCATACAAGATCTATTTAAGACTAATGATTATAAAGTTGTAGAAACCATACTAGGAATAGATAGGCCTAATGAATATATAAGATTATTGAAAGTGAGGCACTCAGCAAGTTTAAATTAAATAGCACTAGGTTAATTCTATGGTATTGTTTTTTGTTGTTGATAACAATGCCAATTTTCGGTACAATATAATACATATGGCTTAAATAACCGAAGTAATTTTCACTAATATAAAGTTACACTGTAATTATAGTACACAACAAAAACAAGGCTTTTATCTCCACACAGCCACATGTGGACGAATTGAGTACAAGGTTAAAGTGTTCTTTATTAAAGCGAGGCATATTAACTGGATCCACACAATGTTACCGCACACTCAGTGGCGTGGCTTGACGGTGTGCCGTAAGGGGAGGGGCGTGGCTTGACGGTGTGCCGTAAGGGGGGCGTGGCTTGATGGTGTGCCTTAAGGGGAGGGGCGTGGCTTGACGGTGTGCCGTAAGGGGGGGCGTGGCTTGATGTGTGCCGTAAGGGGGGGGGCGTGGTTTGACATGGGCCGTAGGGGGCGTGGCTTAACGGTGTGCCGTAAGGGGGGCATGGCTTGACGGTGTGCCGTCAGGGGCGGTTTGGATTATACCACCCCCTCCCCTCCAAAAACAGTAAATTTGGTACAATAAAACCTGGAAATAACGAAACCTGAAATAGCGCTGTCCCTGGGATATACGCTAACTTGTTCCGGCATGAAATAATTTTTGAACGCATGTTGAACATGTAAAAACCACCACACATGAACACTTGCTGGACACGTAAACACCACCACACATGAACACTTGCTGGACATGTAAACAACACCACAAATAAAAACATGCTGAACATGTAGGAAACACACCACACCACTTTTGCTTCGGGCCCAAAGGTTTGAGTTATTTCCAGGTTTCACTGTGTATGGAAGAGTGCCGCTACGTCACATTGATCGGCGAGAGATGGAAATCAAGGGTAAATACAATGTACAAGGATTCCATGTTGCGCATACCGGAATTGAGCTTTGCATCATTTCAAACTTAGTCGAAGCGCAACAGAAGAAATGCTATTTAAATATTGGTGTCCATTGACCTGGTTGGGTTTATACAAATCCTTTAATGCTAAGTGTAATTAAATAATAATTTGTTTTATAATATTTATTCTAAGCTATTTTAAAACTACCAAACTTATTAATTTGTTTTAACTTCATAATAGGTAGAAGATTTTATTTAAAAATGTGTCGATACAACATAACTTCGCCTTGCGTCACAACAAAATATATGAACTATAAATGCAGCTGTCCGAGTACGTCGTGTCAGGTTCTGGCGCTGAAAGTGACCACACTTTTAGATTCGAAAATGACAAGGAACTATAGCTGTCTATGGACGATGCATAACTACGTGTCCGTTGTCCACGTGTTAATTTAACCAAAGCCTAAAAGGAATTAATCTAACTATGCATCAAACCAATAAAGAATTTGAATATAAACACGCCAATATTTTCAAAGTCATCATGGCAGCGAGGGATGAGTGGACCATGACCCACCAAGAGTAGTTCTAGTAGGTCGTGGAAGGACCGTGACCCACTAGAGTAGTTCTAGTAGGTCGTGTGGCGAAAAGGGGACCACCAGAGTAGTTCTAGTAGGTCGTGGAAAGACCGTGACCCACTAGAGTAGTTATAGTAGGTCATGGACGGACCTGACCCACTAGAGTAGTTCTAGTAGATCGTGAGCGGACCATGACCCACCAGAGTAGTTCTAGTAGGTTGTGGGCGGACCGTGACCCACTAGAGTAGTTCTAGTAGGTCGTGGGTGGACCGTGACCCACTAGAGTAGTTCTAGTAGGTTGTGGGCGGACCGTGACCCACTAGAGTAGTTCTAGTAGGTTGTGGGCGGACCGTGACCCACTAGAGTAGTTCTAGTAGGTCGTGGGCGGACCGTGACCCACTAGAGTAGTTCTAGTAGATCGTGAGCGGGCCGTGACCCACTAGAGTAGTTCTAGTAGGTTGTGGGCGGACCGTGACCCACTAGAGTAGTTCTAGTAGGTCGTGGGCGGACCGTGACCCACTAGAGTAGTTCTAGTAGGTCATGAGCGGACCGTGACCCACTAGAGTAGTTATAGTAGGTCATGTGCGGACCGTGACCCCCTAGAGTAGTTCTAGTAGATCGTGAGCGGACAGTGACCCACTTGACCCACTAGAGTAGTTCTAGTAGGTCGTGAGCGGACCGTGACCCACTAGAGTAGTTCTAGTAGGTCATGGGCGGACCGTGACCCACTAGAGTAGTTATAGTAGGTCATGTGCGGACCGTGACCCACTAGAGTAGTTCTAGTAGGGCGTGAGCGGACCGTGACCCACTAGAGTAGTTCTAGTAGGTCATGGACGGACCGTGACCCACTAGAGTAGTTCTAGTAGGTCGTGAGCGGACCGTGACCCACTAGAGTAGTTCTAGTAGGTCGTGAGCGGACCGTGACCCACTAGAGTAGTTATAGTAGGTCATGGGCGGACCGTGACCCACTAGAGTAGTTATAGTAGGTCATGTGCGGACCGTGACCCACTAGAGTAGTTATAGTAGGTCATGGACGGACCGTGACCCACTAGAGTAGCTCTAGTAGATCGTGAGCGGACCGTGACCCACTAGAGTAGTTCTAGTAGGTCATGGGCGTACCGTGGTATCTGCTAGATCTGGGATGATCGCCGCCACCATTTCATCAGCAAAGATTTATAAATATAAATTATAAAATTATGAAAGAAAAAGTGAAAAAAAAACAGAATACCATTTTTATATTAAAAAATTTCACTTTAAAGCAAATCTTTCTAAGCAAAGATCAAAGGTCTATGCAAACATTAAAACTCTATGCAAACATCAAAATTCTATGCAAACATTAAAACTCTATGCAAACATCAAAATTCTATGCAAACATTAAAACTCTATGCAAACATCAAAATTCTATGCAAACATTAAAACTCTATGCAAACATCAAAATTCTATGCAAACATTAAAACTCTATGCAAACATCAAAATTATATGCAAACATTAAAACTCTATGCAAACATCAAAATTATATGCAAACATTAAAACTCTATGCAAACATCAAAATTCTATGCAAACATTAAAACTCTATGCAAACATCAAAATTATATGCAAACATTAAAACTCTATGCAAACATCAAAATTCTATGCAAACCTCAAAATTTTGTTGTTATTACTTAGGTCCACCCAACTGACATAAGGCTATGGACCACACATTTTATTTCTTAAATGATATTTTTAGTACTTTAAAACGGATGCTCGACTTAAGTCCCCACACACACCAACAATGGAAATAATGACCTCCCCACCCAACCCACACACCCCAACAATGGAAATAATGACCTCCCCACCCAACCCACACACCCCAACAAAAGAAATAATGACCTCCCCACCCAACCCACACACCCCAACAATGGAAATAATGACCTCCCCACCCAACCCACACACCCCAACAATGGAAATAATGACCTCCCCACACAACCCACACACCCCAACAATGGAAATAATGACCCCCCCCACACCCCCAACAATGGAAATAATGACCTCCCCACACACCCCAACAATGGAAATAATGACCTCCCCACACACCCCAACAATGGAAATAATGACCTCCCCACACACCCCAACAATGGAAATAATTACCTCCCCCACACCCAAACAATGGAAATAATGACCTCCCCACACACCCCAACAATGGAAATAATAACCTCCCCACCCAACCAACACACCCCAACAATGGAAATAATGACCTCCCCCCACACCCCAACAATGGAAATAATGACCTCCCCCCACACCCCAACAATGGAAATAATGACCTCCCAACACACCCCAACAATGGAAATAATGACCTCCCCCCACACCCCAACAATGGAAATAATGACCTCCCCCCACACCCCAACAATGGAAATAATGACCTCCCAACACACCCCAACAATGGAAATAATGACCTCCCCCCACACCCCAACAATGGAAATAATGACCTCCCCCCACACCCCAACAATGGAAATAATGACCTCCCAACACACCCCAACAATGGAAATAATGACCTCCCCCCACACCCCAACAATGGAAATAATGACCTCCCCCCACACCCCAACAATGGAAATAATGACCTCCCAACACACCCCAACAATGGAAATAATGACCTCCCCCCACACCCCAACAATGGAAATAATGACCTCCCCCCACACCCCAACAATGGAAATAATGACCTCCCAACACACCCCAACAATGGAAATAATGACCTCCCCCCACACCCCAACAATGGAAATAATGACCTCCCCCCACACCCCAACAATGGAAATAATGACCTCCCAACACACCCCAACAATGGAAATAATGACCTCCCCCCACACCCCAACAATGGAAATAATGACCTCCCCCCACACCCCAACAATGGAAATAATGACCTCCCCAAACACCCCAACAATGGAAATAATGACCTCCCCCACACCCCAACAATGGAAATAATGACCTCCCCCACACCCCAACAATGGAAATAATGACCTCCCCACACCCCAACAATGGAAATAATAACCTCCCCACCCAACCCACACACCCCAAAGCCTCTAATTGTAAGGCCACTACTTTGACTGGCGTGGGTTTTGGCTGCACTTGTAAGGCCGCTACCTTGACTGGCTCTGTCAAGTTAATGTTTGTTCAAGTGGAAAAACACGCTTTTTAAGGTTTCTTTAAATTATAAGCAGGCGCATTTTAGGTGACAAAATTCAACAATGGAGAGATTTTGTCAATGCATGATATATGACCGCTTATCTTCTTAATTCACAAACATATCGGGTGCAGTGATTATTTCAGAAAATTCTCCCCCCCCCCCGGGAGCACTTCAAGGGGGGCAGTGCCCCCCCCCCCGAGATCTAGCTGAAAGAAACCCTGATCGCGTGGTCAACTGACCCCACTTGTGTCACCCAACTTTGGTGTGTGGGCCACTGAACCCACTTGTGTCACCCAAATTTGGTGTGTGGGTCACTGAACTTACCCCACAAGTGTGACCCAATTATTTGGTAGCGGATTTCGCGACCGTATTCCAAAATAAATACGTAACCAATTAATTCGAAGGAATGTTTTTCAAACGAAGCTTTAGAAAAAAAAACGGAGGGGGTGGGGGTGGGGATGGGAATAATTTAAATAAAAACTTCATTTGGAGCTTTCCTTTATACAAATTGGTTTCATACTAATATTCACCTTTAGATGTCACGCAGTTGTTCTGTTTTCTTCCCTTGGCGTCTGGAGCATAAATGTGATGGGGTGGCTTGAATCAAAATTCGTTTGTAAGGTGGCGGGGGTGCCACAATGTGAAAAGCAACCCCCTTTCAGATAATTTCAAATATAACATTTAAGAAAATTCTAGGTCATTCTAGGTCATTCTTAAAACAAGTGTAATACGTTTCCAGCATTATGATTGGCTTTCAAATTATTTTGTTTTCACCAATAAGACTTCTTTTATTTTAGGAAAACAACAACAACAAACTAACAACTAAATACGATTTAAAAAATGTAATGAAAACAATGCATTTCCTAAAACAGAGTGCATGCACTAAAGATTTAAAGTGTCAACGGATAACTTTTTGGTAAAAAGGGTTTGTTGACAAAATTTGTGGTAACTGTATTTTTAATTGCACATTGTCTGTCAATGTCACAATAACTTCAGTAACATAATCTACGTAACATACGTTCACTTTACCCAGACATAACCTTATCATTGCTTATCCAGCTTACAGTAACATAATCTACGTAACATACGTTCACTTTACCCAGACATTACCTGATCATTGCTTAGCCAGCTTTCAGGAACATAATCTACGTAACATACGTTCACTTTACCCAGACATTGCATGATCATTGCTTAGCCAGCTTACAGTAACATAATCTACGTAACATACGTTCAGTTTACCCAGACATTACCTGATCATTGCTTAGCCAGCTTACAGTAACATACGTTCACTTAACCCAGACATTACCTGATCATTGCTTAAACAGCTTACAGTAACATACGTTCACTTTACCCAGACATTACCTGATCATTGCTTAGCCAGCTTACAGTAACATACGTTCACTTTAGCCAGACATTACCTGATCATTTCTTAGCCAGCTTACAGTAACATACGTTCACTTTACGCAGACATTACCTGATCATTGCTTAGCCATTTTAAGTAACATACGTTCACGTTACCCAGACATTACCTGATCATTGCTTAGCCAGCTTACAGTAACATACGTTCACTTTACCCAGACATTACCTAATCATTGCTTAGCCAGCTTACAGTAACATACGTTCACTTTACCCAGACATTACCTTATCATTGCTTAGCCAGCTTACAGTAACATACGTTCACTTTACCCAGTCATTACCTGATCATTGCTTAGCCAGCTTACAGTAACATACGTTCACTTTACCCAGACATTACCTGATCATTGCTTAGCCAGCTTACAGTAACATACGTTCACTTTACCCAGATATTACCTGATCATTGCTTAGCCAGCTTACAGTAACATACGTTCACTTTAGCCAGACATTACCTGATAATTGCTTAGCCAGTTTACAGTAACATACGTTCACTTTACCCAGACATTACCTGATCATTGCTTAGCCAGCTTACAGTAACATACATTCAGTTTACCCAGACATTACCTGATCATTGCTTAGCCAGCTTACAGTAACATACATTCAGTTTACCCAAACATTACCTGATCATTGCTTAGCCAGCTTACAGTAACATATGTTCACTTTAGCCAGACATTACCTGATTATTGCTTAGCCAGCTTACAGTAACATACGTTCACTTTACCCAGACATTACCTGATCATTGCTTAGCAAGCTTACAGTAACATACATTCAGTTTACCCAGACATTACCTTATCATTGCTTAGCCAGCTTACAGTAACTTACGTTCACTTTACCCAGACATTACCTGATCATTGCTTAGCCAGCTTACAGTAACATACGTTCACTTTACCCAGACATTACCTGATCATTGCTTAGCCAGCTTACAGTAACATACGTTCACTTTACCCAGACATTACCTGATCATTGCTTAGCCAGCTTACAGTAACATACGTTCACTTTACCCAGACATTACCTGATCATTGCTTAGCCAGCTTACAGTAACATACGTTCACTTTACCCAGACATTACCTGATCATTGCTTAGCCAGCTTACAGTAAC
>CAXITT010000099.1:1432246-1447246 GCA_964033795.1 Lymnaea stagnalis | reverse complement strand
CTGGTTCAAAACCGGATACCTGGCAACCCTAATTTTAGAAAGGCAAACTAAAGTAAGCAAGTAATCATATTAATTTTAGATAACAATTACAGTAGCTCTAAAGGATTATTTAATTAAATCAGTAAATCTCATTTAAGTTTTATTAATCAAGAAGAAAAGGGTCAAGGTATAACAAAATATCAATAATTTTAGAGGTAGATCCATCATGTTTGTACAATGACTGGTTTGGGACATTTTGAAAATGTAACTCTGTGCTTACCATTTGGAAAAAAAAAACAAGTTGAATATGAATTGCAAAAAGAAAGTGGAAAGTAACTAGCAAAAGGAAAGCTGAAAGTAACTAGCAAACAGAAAGTTGAAAAGTGAAAAAGTAATATCGATCTGACAAATATAATTATTTATTACCAATAATAAAATCTAAGACAAGGAATAGAGAGCCAAAACTCCAGGTGTCTTTCAATCATTTCCATTAAAAGATGAGTTGGCCTTAATTCAGAGTTTAAAAAAAATGAAAGATTGTGAAGAAATTTTTAATGAAATGAAATAGATATAATTCAGACCATGTAGGCCTATTGATGAGTATAGGCTAGAATGATTACACATTATATTTATGATTACAGCTGTTAATGACTACATGTATTTATGAGTACATGTATTAACGAGTACATATATTAATGATAGCATGTATTTATTATTACATGTATCTATAATTACATGTATTTGATGAGAACGTTTATTAATGAGTTAATGTATTAATGAGTACATGTATTAATGATAACATGTATTTATGATAACATTTATTTATGATTACATGTATTTATAAGTACATGTATTGAATGATTACATGAATTAATGATAACAAATATCATCAAGTCAAAACTGAAAGGTATCATTTCATTCAGGTTTCTGAATAATCCATTTCATACTTGACATCACAGTGAACAGTAATGTAAACAGAGCAACCAATCCCCCACAACTACATCACAGTGAACAGTAATGTAAACAGAGCAACCAATCCCCCACAACTACATCACAGTGAACAGTAATGTAAACAGAGCAACCAATCCCCCACAACTAGGGTAAACCTAGATTCAAGTGAAGTTAGAAAAATACTTGTGGAAATGCCAGATTATTTCATTTGTGTCAGATTGATCTTACTGCAGGGCTGTCCAAGTGGTGCTTTACAGGGCCTTCATCATCATAGGTTAGGGCCTGCCACACATTCAAATCTTTTAAAAACAATAACTTCAAGAAGGGACTGAAACGGTGTGAACTCTATAATAAGCCCTATTTCCTGTTATGTACTGTTGCTGTTGCTCGTATATTATGATATTTTAGATTTAATATGAGTAATTATTAGATTAGATGATCTTTTATCTCACATGTAATATTTGTCCGTTATTTATCAGGAAATTGAAATGCTTTGCACTAAAAAAAAACAACAGAAAAAGCTTGGTAAAAGGAATGAATTTTCTGTATCATCTAAAAACCCCTTTGGTGAAACTGTATAAGGCATAATTTCAATATATACTGTCTCAGGCCTTTAACTATCTGATGGACAGCCTTGTATACTTTATGTGAAATGAATGACAGCATTACAGAACCTAGATCATTTTTTAGTTTGATCATGTAGCAACTTAGCAAGATTGATACTACCCCTCCCACACCTCCACTGTCAAAAGTCCTTGTTTTTTTAAAAGCAATTCTATTACAACTGTAAAAATTCAATCATATTCTTTTTGTTTATATAATTACCCGTAACTAAATATTGAATGAATGCTTACCCAAACAGAGAAATCTGAATTCTTAATAATTGCTAAGTCCATCATAAGTTATCTCTTGGGTAACAATCAAGCCGTAAAAACATGTTTTTTTTTTTTTAAATGAATAATTTTTTTTAAAATTGTAACAAAAGTAATTTGAAATAGGAATTAATTTTTATAGTTAAAAAAAAAATCAAACTGATATTTATTAAACAAGAGTAACAAGCACTTTTCAAGTTTATATATAGTTATTTATTTATGTACAGTGTTATTTACATTATAGACAATCCAATTTTTATTCACAACAAACAGGTTAAAAAGAAGGAACCTATGTGAACATTCCTCCACAAAAAATCTGGGCATCTCCACTGGAAACTATATATTTCACTATATATTTCACTCTAGAAAATATTTAAAAAAAAAAAAAGAAAAAAAAAGAAAAAAAAAAAAAAAAAAAAAAGGAAATTTTCCTCATTGTCACACTATCAGAATTTATAGCTGTCAATGAGGGCAAAACAAAATTAGAGTTGTCTCTAGAATAATTAGTATCTAATAATGTGGTGCATTGGTTAACTGTAATTCCTACTTTTTTAGAATATTTATTAGATTAGATGGCATGGATTAATAAAGTGATTATGCAGAAATTACATGAAAGCATTAAAAACATTTTAAGAGAACAGAGCTATAAAATGATTGTATTGGTTACAGTTTTCAATCAGAAATTTGTAAAAGAACTATCAGAGCTGTAAAATGATTGTACCTGGTTACAGTTTTCAATCATAAAAGTAGTTGAGATTCAACTGATAATCGATCATATTTCATTTCTATAAATCAAGAACATTCTTCTGTATTATCAAATTTCCATTATTTGTGTCAAATGAAATTGATGACCAATTCTGAATCTCAATTTTGGTGTTTCTGGCTAACAGAGCAAGAACAAATAAATAATACTGTTTTAAGAATCTTTACAACAAATTAGTAATAGCTAAACATAGATCTAATGTAAACAACAACCTTAGACTTATTCATATAACTTAAAACTTCACATAGATCTAATGTATAAAACAGAGTTCACTCAATGTCCACTATGTTACAGCACTCTTAGAAAGAACATCAGCTAACACTGTGTAATGTAAAGTTGAAAAAGATCAAAATTATTGCTTTTAATAAATGTCTGAATATTTTTGAAAAAGAATCTTTGCTTTTAATAAATATCTTAACATTTTTCAAAATGTATAAATGCAGAAATGTATGCAGTTCTAAGGTAAACTAAATTAATTTTTAAAATATTTGTTTAAAACCTTACCTTAAGCTTGCTTTATTTTTTTTTCTAAAATATTTATCACAGTTACAGGTTATTAATAATCAGGCAAAAATGTTAAAAATGGATGAATTTCTTCCCTGGGCTTGTTGTAGGAAACCTACAGGTTTTATAGCTGTATGGGCTTATAGTAGGAAACTCATTGTTTCATTGCCTGTATGGGCTTGTAGAAGGAAACTTATTTGTTTCATTGCCTGTATGGGCATGTAGCGAGAAACTCATTGTTTCATTGCCTGTAATGGGCTTATAGTATAAAACTTATTGATTTCATTGCCAGTATGGGCTTGTAGCAGGAAACTTATTGATGTCATTGTCTGTATGGGCTTGTAGCAGGAAACTTATTGATTTCATTGTCTGTATGGGCTTGTAGCAGGAAACTTATGTGTTGTTAGACTCTCAATAAATGCATTAAAATGTCATATTGCATGACAGGTAAATATTTGTAACAGACATCTGGATTAAAAGGAGCAAGAACCAAATTTAAATTCCAGTACGGTTTAAACATTAGCAATAATTAATTCTAATGATGCTATTCTGAATAAATAATTCAAACTCTCATAATATGGTGAAGTTAGACACAATTACAAATATTAACAATTTTGAGCAATGAAATATCTTCATTTAGGACAAGGATTCCCAACCTGTGGCGCTAACACTCCCAGAGTGTGCAAGAAGGCTTTTTGGGGATGTGAGGTAAGGGAATTTAAGAAAGGAGGAGACATTAGCTTTTAAATTATGATATAAATGTTTAAAATATTTTTTAAACATTTCTTTCTTATCATTTTCTTTTATGTATTAGTCACAACTTAAAAAAAAAAAGTTTATAGTATTCTTTGCAATTTAATAAAATAACTAAATTAGGAGTCAATTGTTTTCAAATTTTGAAATGCCTTTTTAGTTTTTCAGGGGGTGTAAGATTCAGTAAAACCATTTGTAGGTGGGTGTTGAGACCAATCAAATAATTCGTAGGGGTTGTTGGGCATAGAAACGTTTGGGAACCACTGCTTTAGGAAGTGCAGGAACACATCAATGCTGAAGAGACAATTTAGACAAACAAAATCTCAATAACTTGCTTTGATTTCTTTTTGAATCACGCTTGCACAATCATGCGAGAAAGCACCAAATTTGATGTTAGGAATAATTCTAAAAATTACAAATTATTGTTGAACAAAAAAAACCTCATTAAAATATTTGACATAGGTAGATTAATTCCAAATTAAAAAAATAATTTTAATTTAATAACTCTTTTCAAAGAAACAATCTGATGACATTAATTTAAAAACAAACATTATATTTTAAACTACACTTCTATATGAAAAAAAGTTTCCTAAATGGAGGCATTGCTTTCAGAAAAGTTCAAACTATGCTATTTTGTTACTTATGACTGTTATTTAAAAGATACATAAGTTGTATTTTTTACACATGCAGCGGGTAGAGTTTTTATATTAATAATATGAACTTCATTGAACTTGAAGTTAACAAGTATTAAACGTAAAATTATATAATGCTGTAAAATTAGGTTTATGCATGGTGAAGATATTTAATATCATAACAAGCGCTTAAATTTGTAACTAATTTAATTTTAATTGAACTTCTGTAAATTTGGCTCAGACGGGGTTTCCATTTCATTACACTATCAATGATTAAACCACCAAATTCTGTTTGAATTTAATTCAATATTGGCAACCACAAAAAAATTCAATATTGGCAACACCCCAAAAATGCATTATTATTTTTTTGGTGGTGTTTATCGATAATAAATGAAAACCTCTTTCACAACAATTCGAAAGTAAGTGCCATGAAAGTAATATTTTTTTTAAATTAAGGGGAAATGAGCTGATAACAAAATTCAAGACGATTCTGGGTTAAATAACACATAAACAAGGTCATCGGTATATATAACAAGGTCATTGGTATATATTTAAGTTCATTAGCATATAATTAAGGTAATTAGTATAGATTAGTTTTTTCTGTAATGACATGGCATCAGAACATGCAGCCCAACTATCGTAGGTTTTGTCAAATGATCTGATGAACACCAACACTCAAGTAAATCCATGGTAGAGGGCTATGTGATGAAGATGTTAGAGATTGTTGAAACTCCACTCAAGGACAAGAGTTAATAGACATTGATTTAATTTCAGACAATAGAAATGCTACTTTGAAAAAAAATTAATCTTTGGCATTTTGCAAAAATAATGAAGTAGGCAGCTATAGCAAGAATCATATTGTAATTGCAAAAAATATATGCTGTGACAGCCATGGTCACTAACATGTGTGCTGTGACAGAAACTGTCATTTAGATGTGTCTTGACAAACGACATCATTAAGTGTGCTGTCTCAAAAAAATACCTTAACCAAGTACCGGGTAGCAATACTGTCACTATATACATCAACAATGAAAATGGTCTGTAGGCTCAATGTTATGTGGCTATGGAAAGGATCTTGATTACAGTATTTGACATATTCCTATTGAAAGTTTCAATTATCAGAGCAAAAAACCACAAGAGAGCAACTCCAACAACATAACACCCATAATATTCTATGTGTACATTGTAGTGGTCAACACAACTGCATCCTTATGAACCATGATAACAATGAAATAAATTGACAGAATTCTAAACACACTAATTATAACTATCAATTTCAAGATGTCTACTGGTATGTTAACACATTCCTTCAAGATGTCTAGTGGTAGGTTGACACAATTTCAAGATGTTTATGTTATTGGTTACACTTTTTTAGCATAAACTACAAGGAGTATTTTGAAATGTGGTTTTTACAGGGTCTTACTCATTAAAATGGTCTCTTTCCTTAAATATTGTTTTTCTTATGTATTTACTTCCACTGAACTTAAAATATCTGTTAATTCATTTGGTTAAGAGTAATAAAAAAAAAAGAGTAATACTCTACAGTGTCAGCAACACACAGATCACATAGTCAAACACTCAATAGTGTCACTAACGCACAGATCACATAGTGGAGCTGAGCAAATAACATGACTATATCTTCTATGCCTTTACTGTCACCATTTCACAGGGATTTGTTTGGGGGCCATCTTCAGTAGAGGGGCCGCCCAGTTTCATATTCCTTAGTCTCAGTGACACAGCTGCTGTCAGGGCTGCTCCCTTCCCACTGCCGTCATGTGACAGGCAAAGTTTGAACTGATGGTCAATAAAAAAAAAACTATTTCAGTTCTCAACTTTGTTCTATAACGAAGCGACATTTCATTAGCAAATGTGTTAAAAAACAATCAAATAATTCACAACACATAAATATGCAAACAAAATTAAATTTTTTAGAGTTCTTACGAATTGGTGATTATATTTTAATGGGATATGAAACACAGCTGTACCAGTAGTCAACATGGATAAATGGATCATAGTGCCATGCAGAAATTTGGTTGACATAAAACGTCTTTAGTATGGAGTGTCTTTCAGAACAGAAGTAATAAAGCTACCATGTAATCATGAAAGTCTTTTGTATAGAGTCAATTTAAGCAGATATCAGATAAGCTTACAATTATAAATGTGTGTAGGTTTAAGATTGTGTTAATAATGATATGTATGACCTTGACCTAACTAATCTTAGTGTGCACACAAAACACTGATCTTTGTAAAAATGTTGTAAACAGTACCAGTGGGTTGAGTAATAAATTAATTTTGAATAAACTGGTTCTGTTAAAAAAAAACATGTAAAATGTAAAAACAATAGAACATGTTTACGGTTATTTACCTTAAGTCCAGGCTTGACCAATTCTTTAATCTTCAGGCACATAAGGTTATGGAAACGTGGGTGGAAGCGGTAGAGTGAGCCATCCACAGCAATAGTCATGTCTTGTTTGTCCAAACGATTAATCAAGGTGGCCAAGCCTGGAAGATGAAAAAAAATGGGAGAAATCTGTGATTCAGGTTGATTACCAATAATACTCAATAGAGCAATGAACAATTGATAAGACTTTATAGAGCAACCCATGATTTATAAGACTTTATAGGGCAACCCATGATTTATAAGACTTTATAGAGCAACCAAAGATTTATCCTTTACAGTACCAAAACTATACACTATAGGATTCATCAAGGTCATGTTGTTGGCCATTGATAATTAAACAACTCATTTAAAAACAATAATAATATATTGACAAGAGTTTTACAAATGCATCAGACATGAAGAAAAAGGTTAAACTGATACTGCAGCAACAGACTTCAATGTCTGTTGCATGGGATTGATCAAATCCATATTTGAATTATTTGTTATGTCATGTCTTATTTTAACTGTTCAGAATTGAATTTAATTATGACAAAGTGCTTATCAACGACCTACAATTTTTCAGATTAGCTAATAAAAAAAATATTCAGTCTGGCTTGAATTTATTGGCCTAAAGAAAAAAGTTTCAAATCATAAAAATCGTACCGGCTGCAGCCAAAAATGCAGCCCTGGCAGAGATAAGTGTGCAGACATATTTCACAATTTTACAGTCTTCAGTCGTGTAGCTCTCCACATGAAGTTCATCTAAGACTTGTTTCGTGTGACGGAAGAATTCATCAGTGTCACTGATGGGGAAAAGCAGGTCAATTTAAAAATCAATATAAAGCCTAGGCCCATTGCCTAATGAAACATGATCATTGAAAGTAAAAGTGAAGGGATTTATATCCCTAGGTTAAAGTGGAATAACCCACTTTGAATTGCTAATATGATTTGAAATATAACAATTTGATCTCTACTACTTAGACTTAGAGAGCTAGGCTCTTTAAAAATGTTTAATTTGCTCTTACTCTTACACAATCTACAGGGAATGTTTGTCCATAAATTTTTTATTAATTGTTTTGTTTATTGCGAACCACAAACTAAATTTACGTTCAGTTCATATATTTTTATGTAGGCTATATATTGTCTTACTTACTAAGACTAATAAACTTAATTGAGAAAAATAAATTAACGGATTTTTTAGAAAATTTATGATTCTAAAATATAAATCATTGTTTTAATATTGTACAGTCTATGACGCAATATGTCAATGAATCCCTACGTGAAATAAATGCACTAAGAATTAGACATGTTTATTTTAAGCCCTACGTGAAATAAATGTACTAATAATTAGACATGTTTATTTAAGCCCTACGCCTACGTGAAATAAATGCACCAAGAATTAGACATGTTTATTTTAATTTTAAGCCCTACGTGAAATAAATGCACTAAGAATTAGACATGTTTATTTTAAGCCCTACCTTTCAATTTCTGAAACATATTTTGTATAAAATCGCCCTCTTTCAAACAGAGAGCAGTCTCGATCCACACTTCTGAAGAGTAAACCCTCAAGTGTCAGTCTTTCCAACACAAGGCGGACAATTTCTCCCATGTACATACCAGATATCATCTTCTCCATTCTGAAAGAAACAACCGTCTATATTGGATTAACGTATAATATAAGCTTTTAAGTAATACAAATCTCTTGACTACTGCCTAACTAAACTGTTCGAAATATTTGCAAATTAAGCAAAGATTATTTATAGATTTAAACTCCCAGTACTTCCAGTTCCAGTTGGAGCAAGGGTGGGCCACCTAAAACCCCGAGGACCACATGCGGTCCCCTAAAACGTTTAATCAGGCTCCTAAGACTTTCTGGCAACTGGATTAATGTTTTGCTAAATGAAGGCTTACAA
Source organism: Lymnaea stagnalis (assembly GCA_964033795.1). NCBI lineage: Eukaryota > Metazoa > Mollusca > Gastropoda > Lymnaeidae > Lymnaea > Lymnaea stagnalis. The sequence continues at coordinate 1,438,499 of CAXITT010000099.1, read as the reverse complement.
ATTGTGATTGGTTATCTGTAAAAACCTTTGAAAATTAATAATCACAATTAAAATGACCACACTCTACTCTAATATTATTATTGGCAGCAAAATAAAAAAAAAAAAAACACTTCTTTTTTTCAAACTGAACTCGGAGTGAATCTTCGAATCCTACATCATAAATCCAACTGTGTCTATCAAAACTAGAACTCTAGATACCTACACAAATTGCTCAGAGGCCCTCTCAACCTAACTTTGAGAATATCACCTAACATTGAGTATATGACCTCGGATTTAGAAGATAAAGTAATATTTAGTAGACAACCTAACATTGAATAGCTAACATTGGATTTAAAAGATTTTGTTAAAAAAAAAAATTGTTTCTTCTCTCCACTAAGATTTGTATGATTTCTTCTAGTCCAAAATGTGACGTAAGACGATTTAAAAAAAAAAAAAAGTATCGTATAATTAGCCAAATCATATTCTCATTCCACACTCAAATAGTTTCAACTTTAAAATTCAATTTTTTAAAACAGGACCGTTGCAGATGCTAGTTTTTACAAATATGCAGATAAAATAGTCTCATCAAGGCAGTTACCTATTGTCTAACATTTAGTACATATCCTAAGATGTAGTAGATAACCATCTAATATGTTAGATACAGCTTAACATTTAGAAGTCAACCTAATTTTGAGAATATCACCTAACATTAAGTATATGACCTCGGATTTAGAAGATAACGTAATATTTAGTAGACAACCTAACATTGGGTAGCTAACATTGGATTTAAAAGATAATCTAACATTGAGTAGCTAACTTGGATTTAAAAGATAACCTAACATTGAGTAGCTAACATTGGATTTAAAAGATAATCTAACATTGAATAGATAACACGCTAATAAGGCTTTCCATCAATCAATGTAGTTTAAAATTTTTGTTCATCTGAATAGATCACAATAGAGACAGAAAAGACAGACTAAAATTGTGAATTATGACATAATGCATTAGTGGGCAGTGGCCAGAGGCGTGGCTAAGGGGAGGGACTGAATAGCAGGGTCGCGTCATATGGTAATCATTAGACCAATGCTTTGACCTGGGACACTGATAGCGGTAGGGGAAGAGGGGAACAGAAATTTAGGGTGCCGAAAACTCTCGAGAAAAAGCAGGGGTACTCTTAGAAAATGTTTGAAAAATTCAATATGCAGGGATGCATTTTGGCGCCAACTTGAATTTAGTGTTTCTTTCATACAATTTAAGAGGGGTCACTTCAGACTTTCGGTTGGGAAGCACAAAAATTAGCCAACATAACAGGGATCTCTCTAACTCAGCTTCAACCCACCATGAACTAAATTCATTCCAGTTGGGCGCCTTTGTGGGTATGTTTTTTCCCATAGCTTAGTCTCGCTCCTTTAATCTTAATATTCCACAGAAAATGTTTGATCAATTCAAAACGCATTTTAGCACATGCATGAACTATTTTTGTTTTGGCATCACTATTCCTTCAGTCGGATAGCAACGGGAGAGATGCTCTTTCAAAATTAGGTGTCACCTTAAGTGATGCCCAGAGTCAATTGATGCCAATATGCATGGCTTCGATAGGTCAAATTAGAAATTGAATTTCGAAAATTATCCAAAGGTAAGTCTATAATTTTTTAGTTGTTATGATGCATGGTCGGATGAAGGATTTTAGAGGTACTCGAGCTTGACATCAGTGGCGTCACATAGGGTTGGGTCACCCAATGCAATAAACCTTGACATCAGTGGCGTCACATAGGGTTGGGTCACCCAAGGCAATAAACCTTGACATCATTGGCGTCACATAGGATTGGGTCGCCCAATGCAATAGACCTTGACATCAGTGGCGTCACATAGGGTTGGGTCACCCAATGCAAAAAACTCGAGGTCTTACTCCCTCTTCTCCATACTCTCTACTGACTACAGCGCAATGTTTTCTTCCTCGTAGTTGCGTGGCTTAAAAGTAAGTGCATCCCCCACACTCCCTTCATACACCACTGTTCCATCGTGGCTTAAAAGTAAGTGCCTCCCCAGCATTCCCTTCATACACCACTGTTCCATCGTGGCTTAAAAGTAAGTGCCTCTCCAGCATTCCCTTCATACACCACTGTTCCATCGTGGCTTAAAAGTAAGTGCCTCCCCAGCATTCCCTTCATACACCACTGTTCCATCGTGGCTTAAAAGTAAGTGCCTCCCCAGCATTCCCTTCATACACCACTGTTCCATTACTTAAGGAGCGAGGAGCCATTTTATAAATTAAATATTGGCTCTGAACTTCAGGTAGGGGCGCTGAGTGACAAGGGCGCTGAATGGTAGGGGCGGAGAGTGGTAGGAGCGCTGAGTGACAGGGGCGCTGAATGGTAGGGTCGGAGAGTGGTAGGGGCGGAGAGTGGCAAGGGCGGAGCGTGGTAGGGGCGCTGAGTGACAGGGGCGCTGAATGGTAGGGGTGGAGAGTGGTTTCAATAAGATTATAGATTATTTTTTTCTTTCAAAGGATCGCATCTATTCCGCCTATTGCCGACCACTTGCCTAAGCTGTTAAAGGGTCCCAGAGAAGTGCCGCGTATTTCCGACCACTGGCCTAAGCTGTTAAAGGGTCTTAGAGCGGTGCTTCGTGTGGCCGACCACTGGCCTAAGCTTTTAAAGGGTCGCAGAGCGTTGCTTCGTGTTGCCGACCACTGGCCTAAGCTTTTAAAGGGTCTTAGAGCGGTGCTTCGTGTTGCCGACCACTGGCCTAAGCTGTTAAAGGGTCGCAGATCAATGCCGCGTCTTGCCGACCACTGGCATGAGCTGTATACCGGTATGAACATATCAACTTGACTGGATCCCTGAGACCACAATAGAAAAAAACAACAACAACAATGCCAAACGCCCATAAAACGGGTTCAACAAATCTTTATACAAAAGCAACACACCACACACCACAACACAACTATAGAATATAACGAGTTTATTTACATTCTAATTTGATGGCTGATTACAGATGATCTTCGATTCGTACCAAGGTCTACATGCCTGAAGCAATCTTTGGAATTTTCCACAAGTTTCAACCGTGACATTATTGATTTCTATTGAATAATAACTTGGCCTTTATCAAGCTTCTGCTTAAATACAACCTGTGTACTAATTGTTATCATACATTACAGAATCAATTCTGTCATTTCCAGGCTGGAACAGAAGGGGAGCTAACTTGATGAGTGTGTGGAATTATCTTATGGGGTGGGGTGCGGGGGTAGGTTGAACCCACAGATAGGTAACTCAATAAATAAGTGGCTATTATACATTTTTATTGGTGAAATATTGTTATCAAAATCTCCCCAACAATTTTATTTTTGGTCTCAGTCGTTCAGGGTGGCCCGCGGGCAATAGAGTTGATCTTATCTCAAGGTTTAAGACTACCTTCGTAGTGATGTCAACACTAACTCATGTCAGGTCAACATTAACTCATGTCAGGTCAACATTATCCCATGTAAGGTCAACACTAACTCATGTCAGGTCAACATTATCCCATGTGAGGTCAACACTAACTCATGTCAGGTCAACATTAACTCATGTCAGGTCAACATTATCCCATGTGAGGTCAACACTAACTCATGTCAGGTCAACATTAACTCATGTCAGGTCAACATTATCCCATGTGAGGTCAACACTAACTCATGTCAGGTCAACATTATCCCATGTGAGGTCAACACTAACTCATGTCAGGTCACCATTAACTCATGTCAGGTCAACATTATCCCATGTAAGGTCAACACTAACTCATGTCAGGTCAACACCAACCAATGTAAGGTCAACACTAACCAATGTAAGGTCAACTCGAACCCATGTCATGTCAACATTATCCCATGTGAGGTCAACACAAACCCATGTGAGGTCAACAAAAACCTCTGTGAGGTCATTACTAATCCACGTGATATCAATAGTCAATCATCACATACTAAGGTTGCTACAATCATCACATAATAAGGGTGCTACAATCATCACATACTAAGGTTGCTACAATCATCACATAATAAGGGTGCTACAATCATCACATACTAAGGGTGCTACAATCATCACATACTAAGGGTGCTACAATCATCACATACTAAGGGTGCACAATCATCAGATAGTAAGGTTGTTACAATCATCCCATACTAAAGGTGCTACAATCATCACAGACTAAGGGTGCTACAATCATCACATACTAAGGGTGCTACAATCATCACATACTAAGTGTGCTCCAATCATCACATACTAAGGGTGCTACAATCATCACATACTAAGGGTGCTCCAATCAAAACATACTAAGGGTGCTACAATCACCAGTTGTTCTTGCTGTTCTGCGTGAACCAGACCATGACATGGTCTCTATGTGAACCAGACTCGGACATGGTCTCTGTGTGAACCAGACTCAGACATGGTCTCTGTGTGAGCCAGATTCAGACATGGTCTCTATGTGAACCAGACTGTGACATGGTCTCTGTGTGAACCAGACTCGGATATGGTCTCTGTGTGAACCATTCACACTTGTTACATCCACACTTGTGACACCCAGACTTGTGACACCCGCACTAAGGTCCTGTCACCAAGACCCTGTCGCTGAGGTCCTGTCAATAAGATCCGGTAGCTAAGAGCCTTTCGATAAGATTCTGTCTCTAAGGTCCAGTCGCCAAGACCCTGTTGCTAAGTTCCTGTCGCCAAGACCCTGTTGCTAAGGTCCTGTCAATAAGATCCGGTAGCTAAGAGCCTTTCGATAAGATTATGTCTCTAAGATCCAGTCACCAAGACCCTGTCGCTAAGGTCCTGTCAATAAGATCCGGTAGCTAAGAGCCTTTCGATAAGATTCTATCGCTAAGGTCCTGTCGCCAAGATCCTGTCGCTAAGGTCCTGTCATTAAGATCCTGTCGCTAAGGTCCTGTCGCTAAGGTCCCGTCGCTAAGGTCCTGTCGCTAAGATCATGTGACTAAGATCCCATCGCGAAGGTTCTATTGCTAAGATCATGTCGCTAAGATCCTGTAGCTAAGGCCCTGTAGCTCCGACACGTTTTCCTTATCAATGTGACTATCACATCCCTTCATATTGGATCAACTGGCAAGTCTCCAATCAGGACACAACAGGGAGCTCGAGTTTTCTGGTTATCTTTGGACGTGCAGTCCCCTGACACGAATTAACCGTGTGCAGGAGAACCAAAGGACAACGAACCTTAGACACATCTCAACAACCTTCACCACGTTTTCAATGGCTGGGGACATTTAGTCATTTTGTAGTGGTTCAAATAAAGGGGAGGGGGGTAATTTGTTTTTTTCTGTGGGGAGGGTGATTTCGTAGGGTGCGATTAGTCTTTAAGTCATGCGTCTGTAAGATTCATTAGCCTTAAGTCTGTAAGATTTAGTAGCCGTAAGTCTGTAAGATTCATTAGCCTTAAGTCAGTAAGATTTAGTGGCCATAATTCTGTAACATTTAGTAGCCTTAAGTCTGTAAGATTTAGTAGCCATAAGTCTGTAAGATTTAGTAGCCATAAGTCTGTAAGATTTATTAGCCTTAAGTCTGTAAGATTTAGTGGCCATAATTCTGTAAGATTTAGTAGCCGTAAGTCTGTAAGATTTAGTAGCCATAAGTCTGTAAGATTTAGTAGCCATAAGTCTGTAAGATTTAGTAGCCGTAAGTCTGTAAGATTTATTAGCCACAAATCTGTAAGATTTATTAGCCACAAATCTGTAAGATTTATTAGCCATAAGTCTGTAAGATTTAGTAGCCATAAGTCTGTAAGATTTAGTAGCCATAAGTCTGTAAGATTTAGTAGCCATAATTCTGTGAGATTTAGTAGCCATAATTCTGTAAGCTTTAGCAGCCATTGGTCTGTAAGATTCAGTAGCCGTAATTCTATAAGAATACTGAACCATAATTATGTAAGATTCATTATTCATAAGTCTATACGATTTAGTAGCCACAATTCTGTAAAATTTAGTAGCCATTATTCTGTAAGCTTCAGTAACAATACGTCTGTTAAGATTCAGCAGCCGTGCGACTGTAAGATTCAGGAACCAAGGCTGTCAATTCAGTTCATATTTAACAGCTATAAGTCTATTAGATTCAGCAGCCATACGTCTGTCAATTCAGTTCATATTTAACAGCTATAAGTCTATTAGATTCAGCAGCCATACGTCTGTCAATTCAGTTCATATTTAACAGCTATAAGTCTATTAGATTCAGCAGCCATACGTCTGTCAATTCAGTTCATATTTAACAGCTATAAGTCTATTAGATTCAGCAGCCAT